>CAWUDS030003255.1:0-47832 GCA_963859935.3 Lathyrus sativus
ACATAGCCACTATCACAGGGCTCAAACCTACTGGAAGCACTTATAACCTATACCTAGAATCTGATGACTCAATAGGTTTTGCATCCACTAAGGCTAAATATTCACATTTCATAACACATTACTATAACCAAACAACGATGATGTCTCAAATAGAGAACATATAGCCTTCTTGACCGTATGGTTGTCTCACTGTATCTTCTGCTCGAAATCCCTCCAAGTAGCTAAAATATATATCACCTTGGCCACTCAGCTTCATAAAGGCCATGATGTCTGTCTGAGCGAAATGATCTAGGGAATCTTTACGAATCTCTGAGTGAAGGAGTGGCTCAACTCAAAGATTTAGGAGAAAAAGGGAACCTCTTGCTATCTGGCCCCTTTTGGCTGCTACAACTCTGGTTGAACGCATCATTTGAAGCCAGTCTTCCTAATAAGAATCTCATAGATGAAGCCGCTGAAGAAATCAAGAACAGAAGAGTCGAAGGGACTTGTTTGGGCAAGCTTACTCCAAGTGAAGAAGGACAATCTCTCAGGCCAACATTCTTAAGTTATGTCATGATGTTTGCCGAACGTCATGAATTCTCGTCGAACATGGCTCGCTTTGCTACAAGGAAGTACAACCCTAAGTGGTTCACAAGACCCTTTCCAGCCCCAAACAAAACTCAAAAAGCAGAGTCTTTACTGATCTGGGAGGCCTTTCTGATTCCAAGATTGTTAACCCTTTGATTGAATATGTCAAAGTTTCAAGTGACTATAATTGCTTTCCAACCAAACTTAGTTGCTTGACAGTTTGGGTTGGTCCAAGCTCTTCCCAAGTGTCTCTTTGAGAAGAAATGTGCTCTTTTTCTTCTTTATATGAAATATACTGAGGAGATGACTTCGAAACTTCTTGCTCACTATGCTGACAAGGCTCATCTCATCCCTACTAGCTTCGAACCAAGTTTTCTTTGCACCCCAGAATTCAAAAGCTGGTGATCAAAATATTATGTTGAGGAGTTCTTTGATGCTCCTTCATTCACTCAACTCATTAACCAAGCTTTCCTCTATGTGCAGGAGAAGACCAAGAAAGGTATTTCGACACATATCAAAGAAATCTAAGCATTCTAGGAGTACTTTGAAACTTTTTATCGACCAAATGATATTAGTCGAACCGTCCACAATGCAGCTGTTACGCTGAAGGAAAAGTTTCTAAAGAAAATGGAGAGTTTACAACTCCCTTCGTTCGTTCCTCCTAGGAAAGGATACGCAATGGCTTTCAACAAGTTTCCTCCCAAATTTCCTTGACTGCCAACTGCTGACTTTGGAGTGGCCCTCGCCCCTCCATTTCCATATTGGTTTATCTGTTGGGATTCTATAAAAATCCTTCGCCAACATCGAAACCGAAGGCTCAGCGGGTGGTTGCGACCAAGTATACTTTAGACAGTTTCAAAAGGAATCTTCATATCAGTATCGAAGATGTTCGCATCGAGTCCAAAATATATGAAGGTGTGGAATGAGAGGTTTTCGAACTGTATTTCTCTTATTTCATTTTTATCATCTTACTCGCAATGACTTGTTTAAATTTCAGCTACCAAAGTTGCACCCAAGAAGAAAAAGCAAAATGAAAAGAAGACAGAAGAAAGCAGCCAAGTTACTAAGGTAATTTTTTCTTACTCATTTCTTCTTTACTGCATAATATCATGTTGTCTAACACTTCGAATCTTTTCTCCTCAGATCTCTTAAACACCACCCCATACTCCAAAAAAGTAGATATCAAAAGGAGCTTCCAGCCATATGATAATTGAATTGGATGAGGAAGATCAATCTCCTCCTGAAGAGCAGACCCTTAAAAGGAGGAGGAAACTGGCCATATAATAATTAAAAGGAGGATCTCAACAAAGGCATCCCCTACTTGCAATATTTTAGAGCCTACCCCTGAGGAGATTGCGAAGATAGTTGTAGCGCAAATTGAGAGTGACAACTCTAGTCCTGGGGCTGATGATCCTAAGGTAATTATTTCGCCTAGAATCTCGTAATTTTCTTTACCATCTATCCTTCTAATTATTTGACTTTTTTTTCTTAGGTTACCACCAATGTTAGAGGACAACCTATGGTGCAGCAAATCATTCCGACAACAAGTTGTGACCCTAGTTATCATTCCGACAACAAGGAAATCTGTCTAAGGACCCTCCTATTACTTCTTCGACTGACACTCTGTCGACCAGCCTTTCACACGAGGAACTAGAATCCTTAAAAGTGCAACGACCGTTGGAATATCTAAAGGCCATGCTCAGTTCCCAATATAGCTTCAACGACAAAAGCACCAGCACCTCGACCGCCTCGGGGAATCTTCCGACTAGAAAAACCGAAAGTGATTCGCTCATTAAGATAAAGGAGAAAATATTTGTAGTGTATTTGTTCCATATCTTAGAACAGGATGTTTCTATCAGCTTTGGACTTAAGAAACTTCTGAAGCAAATCAATGTCCTGAAAGTCTCACCAGAAGTTGTTGATGTTATTATGGAGCTGAGTACACTAATCGACCTTGTTGTTGCTGATTTAAACCGCCTCAGAGACTTTTCAAGCAAACTCACCACCAAAACTGGAAATCAAAAGGCTTTTTGGGAGGTTATTTCTGCGTCTATCGAAAAAGTTTCAACTCTAGAAAAACTTTCTGAACAGAACAAGAAGGAAGTCTAGAAATGCGACAAAAACATTACAGAATGGGAGGGGCAAATTGTCACCTTGCAAAACAAAATCTCTCAAGCCAAACAACGCAAGGCCAACCTTCTTAGTTCTGTCAAGGATGAGGTAGCGAAAGAGATCAAGGTTGGACGTCAACATTTCGAAAAAGCTCAGCAGCTTGAGAAAGATATTGAAACCCTCTCGACCAACAAAACTCTTTGTGAACGCTGCCTGACGCTCTAAAGGTTGAAGTATGACAAGATGAAAGGCTCTCTTCCATTTTGAAGTTTATCGTATAGCACTTTTTATTTTTTGTTGATCATGACTTTTGGTCCTTTGTGGCATTTTTTTCAAACATTTCCCATTAACCATCAAGATTCTTTTATCTTCGTCTAACTCTTCAATCTCATATGCGCCACTAGAAAAAAAATTGTATGAATTGAAAAGGGCATTCCTATTTAGGGGACCACTTACCTAAGGCTCTATATTTTTGATCCATAGGAAAAATTACTTTCCAAATAAATTCTTCTGGCGAGAACATCTTGATCTTGACTTTCTTATTATAAGATTTATCTACTCTTTTCTTCCGCCTTTCTAACAATTCTAAGGCATTGAGCTTTTCTTCATCCAAATCAACCAACTCATCCAACATCATGTTCTAGTAGGATTCTGATGGAATCTCACGATGCCTTTGGATCCTCGTTGACTATAAGTAAATTTCCACTGGTAATACTGCATCATGGCCAAACGTTAATCAAAACGGAGTTGCATTAGTCGATTCTTTGGGAGAAGTTCGACACACCCAAAGCACATGATATAAAGTCGTGTGTCAATTTCTAGGCTTCTTCCCCACATGTTTCTTAATTAGACTAATCACTATTTTTTTCGCTGCTTTAACCTGACCATTAGCCTGAGCGTAATAGAGCATATAAGTTAACAATTTGAAACCCATTTCCTTGGAAAATTCTTGCATCTTTCAACCAATAAAAATTGATCCCTGATCTATTGTAATGGTCTCTGGGATTCCAAATCTATAAATGATATGTTTTTTTTTATGAATTTGATTATGTCTTCTTAGTCGAAATTTGGCAAAGGTGTAGTTTCGATCCATTTTGTAAAATAATCAATACCTACCAAAATGTACCTTTGATTTTTGGATGACGCTGGTCGAATTTCTCCAACTAAATACAAAGCCCAACCCCTAAAGGACCATGATTTTACTATGGAATGTAACTCACTCGTAGGAACATGTTGTATACCTGCGTGCACTTGACACTTTTGGCACCCTTTAGCAAATTCGATGCAATCTTTTAACATGGTGGGCCAAGACATGCCTTGCGAAACAACAACTATTTCATCTTGTAGCCTACCTGGTGTGCCCCACATGCCCTACTACGGACAGTCGAAAGGGCTAAATATGCCTCTGATTCACTAAGGCATTTAAGTAGAACTCCCTCAAGAGTCTTTTTAAATAACTCATTTTCCAAAAGAACGTAACTTAAAGCACGATACCTGATTTTTCGCTCTGGGGATGCCGTTGGATTTTGCAGATACTCTACTATCGGTTTCCTCTAATCTTCGTCCATAAAGCTATCTATTGCAAAGATTTCTAAATTCTCTTTATCAGCGTACCCTAGCTTTGTCGTTTCTAAATTTGATGGGGACAATTTAACTGACACAACTCTTCCTCTGACTTTGATTGCATCTTGTAATTTTTATTTTGAAATTTTATACCCAGAAGCAATTTGAGCCAAGTCATTGGCCACTTGATTTTTCAATCGAGGTATGTGTCGACTACTAACCATATTAAATCTTTTCAGTAATCGATGGGCTATTACAAAGTACATAATAGGTTTTCTTTAACACATTTGTACTCTTTTATGATTTGTTTTATGACTAACTCTGAGTCTCCTATCATTTCGACTCGAGTTTCCCCTAACTCTAACAATATCTCAAGTTTGGATACTAAAGTCTCATATTCAACCTCATTATTCAAACAGAGACCTTCGACTTTATACTTGAATTTTGTTGGAATTTTTTCAGGAGAAATGATCAACACTCCTACACCCGTCCAGATATATGGCTAGAGCCATCAAAATATAAATTCCAAGGCTCAAGCTCGAGATAGTTTATGTTATTCTCATTTATTAAGTGGTCAGCTATAAAGTTTGCTACCACTTGTCCTTTAACAACCTTTAAAGGCATATATGTTAAAGAATATTTAGTTAAAGCTAATGCCCATTTACCAATTCGACTATGCAAAATTGGTTTAGACAACATGTGTTTAATGATATCGAAATGAGACAAAACATAAACATCAACAGGTTTCATATAATGCTTTAACTTTGTACAAGAAAAATACAAGCATAAACACAATTTTTCAACTATGTTATACCTAGTTTCTGCGTCATTTAAAATCCTACTAAGGTAGTAAATGGCTCTTTCAACTCCATTTTCATCCTCTTGGGCCAGCATGCTCCCTAAAGTTTTGTCTGGCACAGATATATATAACCTCATGCTCCTATTCCTACAAGGTGGTGATAGAATTGGAGGATGACTCAAGTAATCCTTGATTTTATCGAATGCTTCTTGCTGAGGTTGTCCTCATTCAAATCCTTCCTTATTGAGTCAAAGCAAAGGTGAGAAGGCTTGAGTGTTCCCACTGAGATTCGATATGAATCTCCTCAAGAAATTAATATTTCCCATCAGTGATTGTAACTCCTTCTTTGTCGATGGCGCTTTCACCTCCATTATGGCCTTGGTCTTATTCTGGTTTATTTTGATTCCTTTTTGTAGACCACAAAGCCTAAAAAATCTCCCATCTATACATAGAAAGCACATCTGAGAGGATTCATTTTAAACCATGTCTTCTCATCCTTTCGAAAGATTGTCGAAGATGGCCGATATGATTCTTCCTTGAAACAAACTTAAAAAAATATCATCAATGTATATTTGCATAAAAGTATCTATATAATCATGAAAGATTGAATTCATTTCCTTTTGATATATTGCCCTAGCATTCTTTAACCCAAAAGGCATCACTGCCCATTCGTAAGTGCCTAAGGCCCCAGGACATCGAAATGCTGTCTTTTGGACATCTTCTTCAGCAATGAAAATTTGGTTATATCCCAAATACTCATCGATCATACTAAGGTGTATGTGGCCTGCGGTGGAATCGACTAAAATCTCTGCTACATGCATTAAATATTCATCCTTTGGGGTTGCAGCATTTAAATCTCTAAAATCTATGCATACCCTCAAAGAACCACTCTTTTTAATAACAGACACAATATTTGCTAACCACTTGACATACTTGGTTGTACGGATGAATTTACATCGGAGAAGACTTTTGACCTCCTCTTTAATCTTCGAAAGAATTGTCGGTGCAAACCGCCTTGGATTCTGCTTGATGGCTTCTTCCCAGGCTTGATTGGCAACTTCAATTCGACTAGATCTTTGTTTAAACCAGGCATCTCGTCATAATCCCACGTGAAACAATCTTTAAACTCCTTCAATATTTGGATTACTTCGAACTTGAGTTGTGGGCTAATGTTGGCACTTATGTATGTTGGCCTCTTTCTTGCCCCCTTTCCTAGATCGATTTCTTCAAGTGGATCTTGCGCTAGCATCTTGATATTGGCTACCAACAGATCCTTCTCGAAACCCAAAGGCTCGTCATCATAGATGGTATTGAGCCTCTGGCCTTGTTGTTTTTTCTGAACCTTATCAGGTGGTTCTGGATCTAAGTCCTTACCAGGACCTCCTTTGTATGATTCTTGGTTGGCTTCGACAGAGATATTTTCCACTTCAGCCTCTAAGGCCGCTTGTAATTTATTTTTGGCTATGTAAGCCAAAATCTTTTTGAGCACTTCAAGCTCAGTCATCATTAATGAATTCGCTTCCCCAACCTGTTAGGGTTATCCTAGATGTATTAAGGTACGGAAGGTTGTATTCTCCTACCACCTCTTTATCCCATCGAAAACCATGGATAGGATGTAAATACAACGAACAGTAGACGTCATCATCCAGGGTGAAAGCAAAGTCAGCGGATTGCATGGAGCAATGTTGGCCAAGTGCTTATCAAAATTGCGTCGGTCAACATGATTAATTGGGGCCTTGAAATAACCTTGATCAACCTCAATGTTTTCGAAAATGCAGTCTGGTCGCCATATTGTAATCCTCTGGTGCATGGAAGATGGTACGTCTTTAATTCCATGCATCCATTCTCGTCCCAACAACAAGTTATAATTGCCCTTTGTTTCGACCACCATAAAGACGGTAGGTCTTGTAACTGTCCCTACCGTAAGGTCGGCCTGTATGACATCAAGGGTAGTTCCCACCTTCCCCTCGTAATTCGAGAGCACCATGTTGTGTGGTTTGGTATCTGTGTCGAATTTGCTAATTCTCCTCAGCATAAAGTGCGACATCAAGTTCACTGTAGCGCCACAATCTACCAAGATAATATTAACCGCAACATTTTCTACCTTTCCAGTAATAAATAGAGGCTTCAAATGATTTTTCATCGCCTCATTTGGCTACTCGAAGAACGTATTATTTTCTTCTACACAGTCGTTATTCATTACATAGTAACATACTGGCTTGTGTGCTGCCATCTCAGCTTCTGTATAACTGTGTAACTCTTCGACCTCTCTTATCTGGTTGAATTCTCTAGGCAAAACCAATACTACATTCATTATAATATCCAATTAGGCCTCTGACCCAGAGTCGAAATTGTCAGTTAGCATTTCATATTCATCAATTTCCTGACCGTATTTCTCTTTGGCCTCCTCTTCTTGGGTGGCAAACAACTTCCTTCCCACGAGTATCTTCTCGACAAGCTTTGGTTCCTCCTTTTTCTCCTTTATGGTAGGCAGGTTAGTACTAGATTCAGCCTTTTCCCCAGCCTCTTTAGGCCTTCCTTCTGCGCTGCTCCCTTTTCCACCGGGATCTAGACATTGGATTTTTCCCTTTATAGTTCTATGAGACGTAGGTTGTCTTCTTAGAAGCCTGAAACTCCCTGCGGTAAGCCATTGATGAGCCCCTGTCCATATCGAACTTTTGACATTTATGTTGTTCATGATGCTTGCCTTCGACTAGTTTCATCTAACTTCCCTTCGAAGCCTCAGCCGGTGGTTTGAAGGTAGAGATCTTAACTCCTGGCACCCTTTGCTTGGTTTCATCCTTCCTTGAAGAAGATCTTCTTGGGTCGAAACCTCGTTGCTCATATGAGGCTCTGTGCTCACACCTTTCTTTGGCCTTCCTCACACCCTTTTTGTTTTGCGCTGCCTTTCTATCAAACACAACATTGCACTTTGGGCACAACATAACTTCATACTTGTTTCTTTGGCATCTGTGGAGAAAATTTATGAGGGTCTCCTCCTGCTTTGGGTAAGAAACTTTGTTATACTCTTCATGTCGATGCTCCTCGTCGACTTCCACGGGGATTTCTTGTGAGATCCCCACCATGTTGATATTGATATTAACATAATCAGCAATATCCATTTTATAAAATTTCATTTGAAGGCCATCAGCGGCCTTGTCCGCTCAAACGAAATTGTCAGTAGTTTCCTTTGTTATCATCATTAGGTTGGAGTCCTTAATAACTCCTTCAGCGAAGCCATCAGTAACTCCATAGTCAAAACTATTAATAGTTTCTTTAATGAAGCCTTCAGGAGTTTCGCGAACAAAATCTTTCATGAACTCTTGATCAAAATCTTTAGTAACTTGGACCAAAACAGCCTCATTGATTAAGTTTTCAGTGACTTCGATCAAGTTTACTGCATTGTCGAAATCTTCAGCAACTTCGATCATGTTAACTTCATTTGGCTACGTATAATGAGCATCAACAACTTGTAGAGGGTCAGTGTCAACTTTCATCTGGTTCTTGGACTTCTCCCCGAACTCTAGCCTTCCCTCCAAGATAGCATTCTGAACAAGATCCCTGAAAAGAAAACATTGAGAGATTTTATAACCCAAGAAATTATGGTATTTACAAAACCCTATTTTCTTTCTTTGCTCTAAAGGATGCATTTTAGCACCAGGTGGTACTATCACTTGCACATCCTTAACTAACAAATCAAAGATTTTGTCACATTTTGTAACATTGAATGTGTAAGTTTTATTTGGAAACCTATCATTCTTTTTTGGTTCGACAGTGTTCTTTCCATTCAAAAGTGCTAAAACCTTGCAAGAATAGGGTGAGTCTTATTTCAATTCAGCGAGATCTACCTCATTCTCACTGAAACTCACAGGCTCACTGTAATACATTTCATCCTCTTCATTGAATTCGACATAGGTTATTCTCTTATTCTTATTTGCCCTAGCCTTTGTCTTCTTTCAAGTGTTCTAACTGTCGAACCCTATCGGCTAACTGGGCCATATCCCTCAGGTATTGAGTATCTAGTTTCTTCCTAATGGAATAATCCAGACCCCCAACAGTCATTTCGACTAACTCATGTTCTGGAACTTGTGTGAAACACCTTGCCTTGAGAAGTCAAAACCTATTCAAATAATCGTCTATTGGCTCAGTAAACTTTTGTTTTATACTAGCCAATTCCTTCAAACTGATCTTTGTTTGTCCCATGTAGAATTGCTCATGGAACAAACGTTCTAACTGGGTTCAATTATGAATGGAATTTAGAGGTAGGGTTGTGAACCAAGTGAAAACGTTCTTTGTAAGAGAAATTGGAAAATATTTTACCCTAAGCTTCTTATCATTTGAAATTTCTATGATTTATATCAAATACCTAGCCACATGTTCGACAGTGGACTCGGTAGTATCCCCGGAAAACTTAGTAAACTTATTATACTTTGTTCTTGGGGTTAAATTTAATTGAAGGATGTATTTAGATAACAGTGATGTATAATTTTACCGTCGAAGGCCAAAATTTACTTTGTTACGTGCCATGATTCTTTCGACCATGACAGCCAAATTATTATCTGCTACTACGTTGTTACGTCGAACTTGATGTACAATGTTTTCAGCATTCTGGTTCCTATTTACCAAAACCACCCTTGGTTCTTCTTCTCTAGGAATTTGTAGTTGATTTTTAGGGGGTTCGAATCTAGGTCGTTTGATCATTCCCTGGTTGTCTTGATTTGCCTGGGGTATATTTCCCGGATTTTGTTGAATTTGGTTAATGGTGGTATCTTCGTCGAAAACTATCCATTGGTTCTCTATCATATACTTCCTTGGTGGTTGTCGAGGGGGATTTGGTACACCAAAGAATTCTACAAGGCGCGTCATTTGTGTTGCTAATTGTTGATTAGTTTGGGTAGTATTCTGAATAAGAGGCTGAAAGATTTCCCCCATAGTTTGGGACATCATTTGGACCATTTGAAAGTTACTCTCGTCCATCTATTGTCTTAAGTATGATACAGAACTGGTTGTCAAATTTGGCATTTGGGCAAAATACCCTAATCCTAAAGTTTAACTATTTTGACTCATATTTACCTAAGAGCCCGATTCTTGTAATGGCGAAGTCATTACTGGTTTTGTGTATAATGGAGGAACATTTTGTAAGTTTGCCATCATTAAAGTTGGCATTCCATAGGGTGGGTCTCGAGGCAGGGGTATCGCAAATTCAGGAGGAGGGACGCTTATGAATCCTGAAGCCCCTATTGGTGGTGGAGTCTGTGGAGGATCCCTTGGCCCAATATAAGTCAGAATAAGTTGTGTATGGGCAATCGAATGTGTAGGTATTGAACTTCACATAAATGGTATTGCTTCAGAGACAGGTGTTGAGACCATAGGTCCTCCTGTCGAAGATCCTATGGATAGTTCTACATTGTTACTAGGCGTACCCTGAGGAATATTTGGTTGGTTAGAGTTTGCTTTCATTCTCCTCCTATATCTTCTCCTTGTTCTATCATCGTTAGCGGTGACTTCTTTACCACTTCTTAATAACATGTAACGAAGTTTTCAAAGAGAAAGTTGATAACTAATAAATTTTCAAGAATTTCAAAGATAATTTTATGCACTTAGCACTGTCCCACTGGGCGTGCCAATTTGTTCGCTGTAAAAATTGGTGAACAACCGCTGGTCTTACAAATCGAAAAAGATTTGTTTTACTCGCAGGATCGACTACACAAATCCTAGGATATGTGCTTGTTGATCTTAAACAAAGTTTGGAAAAACAATGAACACTTTGACAGAGTTCATGATAAAAATAACTTGTTTCAAAAATGTAAATGGAATTGAACAAAAGAGATTAAAGTCAAAAGACTGGTAAAAAATGTAGACAGTAACTTGCGCAAAGAAAAGATAAATTCTTAATGAAAAAACTTATTGAATTGCATTGAAATGCAAATATGGTGTTGCATCAACGTACATTCTCACGAACTCGTTTCTCTACACGCGGGTACTTCGAGTATATTGAGTAATTTGTACACAATTGAACACACAGTAATCCTAACACTAAGACTATCTATTTATACTAATAAAAAATAACGGTCATCAACGGTTAACGAACTAGATCGAGATAAGTGGCGTTCTGCATGTCTTCGACTCTTGGAAGCACTCCGCGTGTCTTCTTTGAGAAATGGATACAAACGAACATTCCCTCCTTTATTTGAATTCAAATCTTCCTGTCGAAATGCCTTCAGTAGCACCTCTGTCGAATCACATTTCCCAATTGTTAGGAAATATTTCTAAGTTCATAAAATAGTTCCTCCTTGCAAAGGGACGCCTTCGACTCACACTCCAAAAATGTTGTTCTGGTCGAAGTCATCCGATTTCTTCAGAAACTCTATTACTTTCTTTTAATCTAATTCAGACATCGAAATTTAAAATCAACATATTTATAATCATATAAGAGAGTTAAAAGGAGTAGATAAATCATCTAGGAGTAGAAAAATTAAGATGATTTATTTTGAATGAAGGTAAAAGAAAGGATTATAGATTTTCTAATTAGCATTTGGTTTTTTCTTTTAAAAAAACTGTACTAATTAGCAATTAAACTTGTTATGTATAAGAACTAGAATATTCTTTGACCTTCTTAATTCTATTAGACTTATTAAAAAAAGTAAGATAGGAGAAGGCACACTCTTTTGAAGGAGTTGGTGGCAAGAATAGTTCTAATAGCATTTAAAAAATAATTAATTCCTTCAATTATTTTGTTGCTTATATCATCACACACACCTTTTTGCGATTAAGACTTATGATCAAACATTGTATACAAAATAGCTTGCTTATGTAGGGAGAGATGTTAATTAATCAATATCAATGGGATGATATCATGGAAAAATAAATAAACAAATAAGTCACATAAAGGCAAAATTTGTCATTATTTGAAAGACTTTGTCTCCATCTTTGGTAGTTGATTGAAGTAGACTCCATAGAGTATACCCTTTTTTCCATCTGCCATTAATAATTGGAAAATTGGAAAATATTTTTAATTTGGCTTTGAAAATTATGAAGATAAGAAAATATTATGATTTTAGACGATTACAAATGGCAAAGCTATCCATCTTTATAGAGTTAATGTGATTGGGAATTTTTGTTCTTTTCTTTTTTCCATTTTATACTTCTTTGTTTTGCATTTAGCCATTCTCTATTTAACTATAACTATGTGTAGTATGAAAAGAAAAAGAATGGATCTTAAGTGTTTGTAAAGTCATTGTTGATTAAATTTACAAGACCCTTTATGTCAATTATTTATGTAATAAATAAAATAAAAACCAATATTAATATATTTGATTGATTATTTAATCAAATAAAATAGTTGAGAGTAGAATCATTAAGTTAAAAAAAAATTGTGAGATAAATTGTATTTTACTATTAACTTATAACTAAAAGAGTTTCTTGAAAGTTAAAGAATTCAACTAGATATGACAAAATTAGATATGAAACTATTTCGCATATCTCATAACCACTATTGAGTGGGTTAGTGCGAAGTACTTATAACGAGGTATTGTAATTTTTTTTTACCACTAGCATCTAGTCTATTAGATCGACTAATTAAATTTGGAGGTCAGTTCTGTTATTAAAGGGTTTCATCTCTCTTAATTGCAGTTGCGGAGAATTAAACCGTAATTCTCCCTACTAAGTTTAACGTCAATCACTATTGAACCAACTAACGATTAGTAATATGCATTGTTGTTTGTTGTGAGGAGGCGTCAGCTCCAACAGTACGATTCAGAAATATTATTATTATTTAAAATATATTATTTAGTTAAAATTGGTAACACTATAGTTTAATTTCTATTCATTGTCAATAATATGGAACTACTTATATTTTGTAGTCGGAGACGTAGGTACAAGTGGTCCAATTTCATAATCAGACATTGTGTGTTCTATGTTTTCGCACTTTTTTTTTCTTTTTCTTTTTATAAATAGTCGGTGTTCTAACCATTAATACTAGATAATGATTAACTTAATGCAAAATTTAAAGTTACAAGGTTCGACGGAGCAGACAATTATGAAATATAGCAAAATATGGTTAAAGATATATTGAATCAATAAAATTTATATAAGGTGTTGTGTGAGACAAAATCAAAAATATGGGGGGAAATGATTAAGAAGAAATGAAAGATAAAGTCGTGATACTAATATGTTTATGTGTTGTGGTGAGTATTAACTGTGACATCAATAAAAATATTCGAGAAACTGTATATGTCTAAGATGCTAACAAACAAATTTTCTATGAAGCATCAAATATACAACTTGAAGAACATGATTTGCAACTTATCAATTCCTAGGAAAAAAAATCACTAATTTGGAGAGGCTTAATGTGATAAACGATGACAAAGACAAGATTATTATTTTGTTATTCTAGTTACCGATTCTCATGACAACTTAACGACTACTTTTACCTATAAGAAAGACATTTAATAACCTCAATGTTATTATTGCTACATTATCATCTCATTCTAAAATGATACATAATGTATATAAATGAACTCAAGATGAAGATCAGTATGTGAATGGGAGAAAAGATCGTGTGCAGAAAAATGATATAGAAGATTATAAATAAAAGATGTATAAATCCAATAACAAAAAAAACAACGCAATAATTTAGTTACAAACTGATCAAGAATTCAAATAAGAATTGTCCAAACAAAAAGTACGACTTATCAAGCTTTACAAACATGATCCAAACTGATGACTTCTGTAATGAAAAAGATATGTTTTGTGTTCTATCTAGTAAGTGTACATAAACATGGATGTTTCATTTTGAAAATTCTTACCACATAATGATACATTAAGAATGGTTCACCATTGTCACACCCTCATTTTCACCTTTAGCCTTTCATACCCTGCGTTCGTCATATCATACATTGTTCTATTGCATATCGAGCATATGGGTTCACAAGGTAAGGATTGGGTCAGTTCGTTGCTTTCCATTCCAAATAAGATAAATTGCCTATCATGGGCTACATGGAAGAAAAATTTCATCATCAAAGGTTTGGTTCAAGTTGGAAAGTCTACTCATGTAGATTCCTTCAAGGAGAAGTTACTTGAAAAAAAAATATTAGGATACTCAAGACCAATATTCCTAATGAACATGAAGTGCAAGGCCTAATTCAAGATTTCTTCATCCAACTTTATTTCAAATTCTATGTTCAAGTGGAATTCAAAAGATCACAAGTTCATAATTCAAGACTTCATCCCTTTCAAATTCAATGGCATAAGGGAGATACATCATTCCAAATTCAAGATTCATGAATTCAAGATTAGATTCAAGAATATTAAAAAGGGAAAGTTCATGACATTGCAAGAATGTCACATTTGTTACAAAGTTTCTAACTCTAAGTAATACTTAGAAAATTAAGTTATTTCTAATCTTAATTCAAGTTTCTAATCAACTTCATGCTATGGTACCCTTCATGCCCCATCAAGTCCACATGTTCCTCATTATGCCTACAAACATCCAAGGAAAATAATTAAGATTTAACTTAAGATCAAGACTATGCATGCTTAGTCATGGGAATTTTTAATGTGATCCAAAACAGTCCCATGCAAGAAGTGACCAACTAACTCACAATTAAACAAACCATGTCACAAACTTAAGGAACTAGTTCATGTTGGTTCACATACATACCAAAATTCAGATTTTTAAAATTCTGTCAAGGGGAGAAGCATGAACCATAAAGACAACCCAAGAACAAGTGAATAAAGAAGAGCAATGCAGAAAAAACAGCACTAGGAAAGTGCAGCAGCAAAAGCAGAAAAAGCAGCGTGCTAGAAATTGGGTTGCACCAAGAAAGTGGTAATAAGCATTTCCAAGTATAGAAATTCTGAAACTTGAAGCATGTGCAAACTCTAATACTTTGGTACAGCAGCAAAAGTGCAGCAGAAAAGTAGGATTTCTAGAGGAAAAGGGTGCACCAAGAAAGTGGCATTGGACATTTCAAAGTGTAGAAATTCTGAAGTTTGAAAACATGTGCAAACCCTAATGTTTTGGCTATAAAAGAGAAGCAATAGTAGTAGAAAAGAGGGGCCCAATTTGGAGAGGAAGAGAGGGCAGACATATTGAGAACAAGAGATAAGAAAAACCAGAAAAAAGAAGAGAGAAAAGTCACATAGAAACATTGAGAACATTAATTAAAAACAGAAGAAAAAAAAGATTGAGAAGGAAGAAAGAAAAAACCATTGAGAGAACAAGAAAGTGATAGAAAACCAGAAGAAGGAAGTGAATCATAGAGTACATCCAACAAAATCCATTGGTGGTTAGAAGGAGAATAGAAGCTCTTGGGTATCTTTTCTTTCAAACTCTTCTCTCTTTACTTATTTTGCATTGTCTTTATTTTCTCTTTCAAGTGATATTTGTGTTGTACATATTGTGGTAAGGTCTCAAGAGTGACCAAGAATCATTGTAAAAAAAAAAGAGGAAAAAAGGGAAAGAAAATAGTTTAATTTTTTCACCCAGCAGGGCTGACACGGGCCGTGCCAGCCTGCTGTTCTAACCTATACCTTGCGCACCTCCTAGGGGTGCTGACACGGGCGGTCGTGTCAGCTCCCTGTTTTACTTCCAAAACCAATGTCGTAGGCACTTCTTAACACGGGCCGTGTCAGACCCCTATTTTTTTCACTTCTTTTTGTTATTTCTCCATAAAATATTTTTTTCAACAAGTTCGCCGTGTTTTTTTACATGTTTTGTTCGTACTTTCAAGTCGATTAATCTGATGTAGTTGTACAACCATTATATATGGATATTATTACGGTCATTTTGACTTTTGGTTCCAAAAACTATTTTCAAAATAAACTCTCGATTTTATCGAGCCATTTTCAACCTTGTAAGTCGATTGCCTTGTGCGTCGCCATCGACCTTGTTCGCATCACTTCAAATATTTTTACAAGCAATGCAACCCTTGATCCAACATCAAGTGGTATTTTTCTCATAAAAAATCCAAAAAATAAATAAATATACGATTGGGGTTATACACCATGAGCCTTAAGGTGGTGGAGAAGGAATGAAAATGGAACCTCTCCTACACTCGTTCTGAATGTTTTGAATATAAGGCGCTCAACTTGGTTATTCAAAATATTCATCTCTATCCAAAGTCTTTAGTATGATCCTAATCAAAAACAATTTCTTCTCAAAACCTAAAAATAACGTCAACTCATCAAACCTCTTTTCGTCTTAGGGCATCAATCCGAAAACTCTTTTTCAAGGTATAAAATCAACCAACATACAATCCTTTCATAAGCCTCCGAACTACGGAGCTCTGATTTCTTCTCTTCTTTTAAGTGAGGATACGTAGGCACAAGGGCCATAATCCTTGGCGAGCGCTCTAATAAAAATCCAACCCCTCTTTTCCTTTAAGAAAGCAAAACAACCTAGAAGGTTCCCATCGAATACGATGGATGTGAGGGGTGTTAATATCTTCCCCTCACATAACTGACTCCCGAACCCTAAAACTTAGTTGCGATGACCATGTTCTTTTCCTAAAGGTTTTATCATTATTTCCCTTTCCCTCCTTGGGATAAATAAAATCCGGTGGCGACTCTGTGTCATTTTTCGCGTAGCAACAACCATAATCACGTCACATAGTTTTGGATTTGTTCATTTGGGTGATGATAAAGAATGTGTCATCACAAGAATGAGACAAAATATATTTATATGAAAAATGGTGGTGTAAAAATGTTGAATGATGTCAAAAATATTCAAGAACATGAAAACAATATCATTTCCCTAGGTACTCTTTAGTTCAATGGATTTTCCTACAATTTTGACAAAGATAAGGAAATTGTGAAGGTAAACAAAGATTCTTTAATAATGATTAGAATCAAAATGGTTGCAGGTAAAATCTACAAAATATTAGGGACTACTATTGTAGTTGTCAATAAAATGCAACCAAACTTTAGATATGTATGAATTTGATTCATCTCAAAGAGTGTGGGGGTGATATAACTTTATAAGATAAATCTATTGAAAGATGTTCATAGTCGCAAGAAGTATTTGTGCAAGTATTGTGTGCTTAGGGAGTAGAATTATGTTTGGTTTAAATTCGAGAAGCATAAAATATAGGGAATTGTAGATTATGTGCATTTTGATGTGTGTAGGTACTTCTAAGATCTCTTTATGGATAATTGATTGGGTGATCTAGAAAATGTATCAGGCCACCACATGTAAAAAGTGGTGAGTATCATATAATATCGAATATGAAGACTAAAATTAGTATTGAATATAGTTTTATACTTGTTGAACTAAAAGGGCTTTGGTTGGTTGGTTTAAATTTTGAATGAAGTAAAATAAATGTTTGTAAAATTAATAATAAAAGATTGTTAGAGATGAGATTTACTTATATGTTCTCTTTCACACCTTATATGAACTTGTAAGTAATGTATTAATTCCTTGTGATTACACATTTCCTACATTATTTAATCTTAAATCATTAGTGATAAAAACTTAATCCCCTTAGTCTCACCACTCAAATCCTTAGCATGTAAAGATTTGAGGCTAAGCAAATCAATGGGAATATAAGAGTTACACAGCTCCCTAGTCATAGGTGATAGTTTGCTAGAAAACCTAATTTGAAGCTTTTACTTATTCCACAACTAGTTTTACAAAATAAACTATAAATCCTTTCATTGGTGATCAATCAATAAATAGAATCATAAGAATAGATATTAGATAAATAATAAAAGACAATGTATTAAAGAAAATTACATACATATGTACAAAGTTATGTCCTATGAACAAGAACTCGTCCTTAACAAATGGAGAGTTTAGGTGCTCAAAAGAGTAATAGAACATGAAAACTTAATTTAAGAAAACAATACCTAAATTATACATTCAATGGTTGAACTTTCATTGGTGAAAAACTCAAACTTTACTTAATGAAAGATATGCAAAATCATCTTTAAGTCAAAAATTTGAATCCATTATGTTTAGTCAAAAGTTTAGCTTAAATACTAGTTTTTCTATTACGTAATTATGTTGTGCCTAAAAACTTTAGTGTTGTGATCAGTCACTTATGCTAACATGTTAGGCACATTAAACATTGAATTGTGTCGCAATTAATATTCAATAACAACACGATTTTTCTTGAAGCCTCCAATATTAACTGCCTTCATGAATTGCTATATATTCGTAACACCATGATTATTTAGGTTCTTCTCTTTTTGATCTTTTATTCAATTTTGTGTGTCAAAATTGCTCAATTTCTTGTCACTATAACTTCCACCATGTAAACAACATTGATTTTATCTTAATATAGTGATTTTGCCTTGCCTTGAATTCAAATTTTCCATAATATTTTAAATTTTATTATGATTTTCTCCATTTCATTCAATGTTAACTACGAATATAATTAAATACTAATAAATTGTTAGATTAATGTAGTATGATAGGGTGTTATTACAATTTTAACATGAAAAGTTATTTGTCTCCAAAGAACAAACTTATAAGACGAGTTTCGAATTCAATGCTTCTTATCAAAATAATTTCATGATCATACTCAAATGTTACATTCCTTCGTATAAAAGTATTTGTAAATAAAATTATAGAAATTTCAAATAAAATAATATTGTGATCAACTTAAAAAATAGAATTGAAATGAATAATAAATTGATTTTTAATCTCAACAGAATCAATAAAAACTTGGCTTTTTAGTTGTCATTAGATATTTTTTGTCTATCTGATTTGCTCTCTAGTTAGAGATTTGCTTAGTTAGCAATTAATTTTGTTATTTTGTATATTCGATTTTTTTTGTACTCTTAATTCCATTAAGCTTATTAGAAAAATAAGAGAAAGGAAAGCACACTCATTTGAAGGAGTTGTTGGCAAGAATATTTCTAATAGTATTTGAAAATTAATTAATTCCTTCAATTATTTTGTTCTTTGTATCATCATACACACCTTTTTGCGATTAAGACTTGTGATCAAACATTGTATACAAAATAAATATAAAGGGGTGATATCATGGAAAAATAAATATAATAACAAAGGACATAAAGGCAAAATTTGTCGGTATTTGAAGGACTATGTCTCCATGGAATATACTTAGTTTTTTTATTTTTTATTTTAATTATATGTTAGGTTTTTCTTGTGGCATGGATAATTTTAGATTCGAAATAAGTCAAGGCAAATGAATTGGAAATTTTGAAATTACTTTTTTTAAAAGTATATTTTGGTTTTCCAAGAGTGTTCAAATAAAAAAAAAACTCGTGAATGGGGATTTTGTGCAATTCTTCTATAATGAGTTTGGCTTTGAAAATTTTGAAGATAAGAAAATATTATGATTTGAGACGATTACAAATGGCAAAGCCATCCTTAGAGAGTTAATGTGATTGAGTTTTTTTTTTTTTTCATTTTACATTACCCTTAACTATCACTATGTGTAGTATGAAAAGATAAAAAAAGAATATATATATATATATATATATATATATATATATATATATATATATATATATATATATATATATATATATATATATATATATATATATATATATATATATATATAGAGAGAGAGAGAGAGAGAGAGAGAGAGAGAGAGAGAGAGAGAGAGAGAGAGAGAGAGAGAGAGAGAGAGAGAGAGAGAGAGAGAGAGAGAGAGAGAGAGAGAGAGAGAGAGAGAGAGAGAGAGAGAGAGAGGGGTTATGATTGCATTAGCTTGGGATGAGAATGCATCATATACATTTATACAAATGTTACAATATGTTTAGGAACAAAAAATAACCAACTAAAATAACAAAAAATTACAAAATACAGGCTCGTAACCGGTCACACCATTTGGTTAACTAATTACAACTGATATGAATTAAATTCCCTTTAGTGGTAACTGGTTAACACCACTGGTTAATCGGTTACACCTTCGAAAAATAGCATTTTCTTGGAAGTGTTGGTTGTCTTGCTGTAACCGGTTACCATCCTGTTTTAACCGGTTACAACACTTGAATTACTTGAAAAACATTTAACACACCACCTTAATTAAAGTGTTGCAAGTCTTCCATGCCCATGTTCATCTTCAACCTCTTGAGCATATCATTTGTGACTCCCTTAGTCAATAAATCATCAACTTGGTCCTCATTTCTATAATATCCCAATCATAAAATTCTTTTGCTAATAAGTTCCCTCAAGTAGTAAAACATCATCTCAATATGTTCTATCTGATCCTTTTTTCGTGGAACCATCATATTCGTCTTATCTAATTCTTACCCTCGATCACAAATCTTCATAAACACAAAACTCTTAGTATTTTCTTCATTTTCAAAAAAAAAAATATATATTTTTCTTGTTCTTTCCATCTCTTATCGCCTCTCCCAAAACTCCATAACTCTCATACCAAAACCCAGTAAACACCATCTTGATTTATCCATAAACCCAAATTTTTTTCTTTCTTTTTCCAATCCTAACTCCATTTTTTTCAAGAAAACCTATCACCTTCATCTTGTTCATCACACCCCATACAAGATTCACCTCTTTACCTAGAAAACCTTCCCACCTTCTTCTTGTTCATCGCACCGCAATAAAAGTTTCTTCCTTTTCCCAGAATACCCTCACACCTTGATCGTTCTCGTCACCACACTCAACAATATTCACCAATCCATCAATTCTTTACCACAAAAACTAACCACTTCAAAATTTTCCTTCTTACACACCTTTCTTACCCTTATCAGAAATGAACCCTTTCTTTATCTTAATTGTTTTCATACATTTAACCCATACCCAGATTTCACCTTCATACTTTTATCACATACCCAGATTTCACTTTCATATCTTCATCACCACCTTCATAATCTACACAATAATGGTCAAACCAAACTTTCTTGATTTTTTAACTAACACCTATTACATACAACCCAATGAAAATCCAACCCTCATTCTTGTCACCCCTACCTTAGATATCAAAAAGTATCTCTCTTGGGCTCGTTTGACGAGAGTTGCACTTATTTCAAAGAACAAACCTGGTTTCATTGACAGAACCTTTCCCAAACCCACTACTAATAATCCCCTTCATAATCCTTGGGTTCGCTGCAACAACCTTGTGTTATCTTGGATTTAATGATCCATTTTTGATAACATTTCACAATCAATCTTTGGGTTCGAAAATTCTTTCACTATCTGAGAGAATTTCAGAAATTGTTTCTCTGAATGAGATATTTTCCGTCTTGCAGATCTCCAAGACGATCTTGTTTGTCTTCAACAAGGCTCAAATGATGTCTCCAATTGTAACACTCAGTTGACATCCATTTTGGAACAAATTAACACTTACATCCCTACAAGAGATTGTACATGCGCCATTTCGTGCACCCACTACGCCGTCTATGGTCTGCAAAAATTACGCAACCAAGATAAAGTCAAATTCTTGAACGACCTCAATTAAGAGTTTTGTCATGTTTGTTCCCAGATCATGATGATGTAGTCGTTACTCACCCTTGATGAAACCTTCTCTCTTGTTATTCGTCAAGAGAAATAACTCAACACCCATAATCCTACCTCTTTTATTTCAGCAACCCCTCTCTTATGGTGGACATGGCCATCCTTCCAGGTATGCTCATGTTTGCATACAATGTGGTCGCACCAATCACACAGTTAAAATTTATTTTGCCAAACACGGTTACCCACATGATTTTCAATATCGTCCCAAAAATTTGTCTGTTAATAACTCCTCCGCTGAGACTTTTACTACCATCCCTTCTACTTCAAACAATGCTTCCACTATCAACTTTCAAGACCAGTATTGTAACACCCTATTTCCCCAATGCGTAATTATAGTTAAATCAGAGACTTTTCACAACATTCACACATAGGATGTTACCCATCTCGAAACACATAACTGTTGATCATGTAACACTTAATTTAAATAAACATGCAACACATGTCATCGCATGATCGCCTTCACTTAGAGTATCATCACAGTGGAAATACTCAATTAAAACACACCAATTTAAACCTTATAGTAAATCTCATATCATAATTAAAAAGTATTGACTCACAAGTCTTCTTCAAATGCTTATCACACTAAAACATAAAATACGGGAGAATACGTTGTCTCTCAGAAATCTCAACTTAAAGTAAAGAAATCACTCCCTAGTATTACATATCAAAGCATACCTAAAGCTAAAATAAAGGAATTAAAATAAAATGTCCAGGAACAAGCTTCCACTCATAGCAGCGACTCTACTCTCGAGTATCTGCATGATGCCCATGTAAAAGCAACATTCAAACAGAAGGGGTGAGAAATCGAATTCAATAATAACAAGCATATACTGTAAGGTAGGATATCGCCACAAATAAGAATCTACACAATCCCAAATCACAGTGTATCAACTACATTCTCACACCAAATTATCAAACACAACTCAGTCACATACCAATTACTCACAACATCAATATCATACGTATTTATCTCATTATGCATCTGATACTCAAAATGCAACTATATGCAACTCGATCATGCAACTCAATGCATATGCATGTGGTACCAACTCAATATTTGGTTCTCTCTATACTCAGGTCCCTTCTCTGAACCCATGTGCCCCCTCTCTGAGCTCTAAGCTCCCTCTCTGAGCTTGTGAGAAGCCACTACTCTTGTTTCTAAACTAGCAGACATGCCTTTTGACACAACTCTTATGATGCATGATTATATCATCAAATAAATGCATTAAGGCCCCTTTTTTATCCTAACATAAATGCATTGACAACTCAAGTAATCCCCTCTTTGGATTACATCACACCAAAATTACAAAATATACATTATCAATCAACAATGCAACACAAGCATGCTAATAATTCACCTTAATAGAATTATATTTTAAACATGCAACAATACAATAAGCATAACTTAAAATAATCCACATTCACAACATTTCCATATTTCATACTTATTCTTAATGCTTAACATCTCGCCATAGCAACACAACTCGAGCACATATAATAATTCTACTCAATAAAATTATTAACTCACATAGATGCAAATCACCTTTAACTCAACAATACACATCTCAACATGTATAATTTTTTAACTTATACACACAACTCATAAGCGCAAACTCATCATAGCATTCATTCATGTTACTTCACCAAAACCACAACACATCATCGTATAAACATAACGATTCAATAATTGATCATAAAAATTATCAAAAATATATCTACAGTAGGTAAATTACTACAACTCAAACATTTCACCAAGTACTACTATGAGGTAGCTCTGCGTGTTAGTTTTTTAATGCTTCAAATGCCACGTCATTTTGACCTACGGATCAAAAGATACGGCCAAAATCGTCGGACAACGCAGCAAAACAAAAGCATAATTTTTCACTATTTGGCCTGATGCAATCAATTGTCACTGAAACATATTTCTCTACTGACTTCTAATTGCTCTACCAACCCACCAAACTCTCCCTACACTCTCCCATGACCCACATACTTATACAAGAATCACAATTTATTTATTTAACTAACATAGCTCAATAATTAATTAAATATACAAATTCATAAATAATCTAAATTGGAGTGTTACAACTCTCCCTCACTTAAAGAATTTTCACCCTCGAAAATTACCTCAAGTAAAAAGATTCGAATACGAATCCCTCATCTGGCTCACAAGCTCCCAAGTCAGGTTTCCATCAGGAGGCCCTCCCTATGCTACCTTCACCAAGGTAATCTTTGTACCACGCAACTGCTTCACTTCCCGATCCTCTATCCACATGGATGATGCCTCAACAGTCAGGTTATCTCTCACATGCACATCATCCACTTGGACCACCTGAGATGGATTCAGAATGTACCTAATCAACTGAGACACATGAAACACATCATGAAGACTAGCAAGCAACAATGGTAAAGCAATCCAATAAGCCATCTCTCATATCCTCTGCAAAATCTAGTACAGACCGATGAAACACGAAGTAAGATTTTGAGACTTCAAAACTCAGCTAACACCAATTAGTGTAGTAACCCTCATAAATAAATTATCTCCCTCATGGAACTCAAGTTCTTTCCTTAGTTTATAATGATATGTCCTTTGGTGATTCTGAGAAGCTCTTATCTTCTCCTGAATCACTTTAATCTTCTCTATTGTCTGTTGGATAATCTTCGGGCCAATTACAACACTCTCTCCTGATTCATACCAAAACAAAGGTGTCCTACACCTTCCACCGCCTCAAACGGTGCCATTATAATTCTCAAATAGAAACTGTTATTGTAGGTAAAATCAATCAACGGAAGAAAACTATCCCAAGCACCTTCTTGTTCTAGCACATAATCTCTCAACAAGTCTTCTAAGGATTAGATAGTCCTCTATGTCTGACCATCTATCTTTGAATGATAAGCAGAACTCAAATGCAATTTAGTACCTAAAATCTTCTGCAAACTCTCTTAGAATATCAACGTAAACCTCAGATATATGTCAGACCCAATATTGAATGGAATCCCATACAAACCGACAATTTTCTCAATATATATATATATATATATATATATATATATATATATATATATATATATATATATATATATATATATATATATATATATATATATATATATATATATATATATATATATATATATATATATATATATATATATATATATATATATCCATTAGTTTATCCAATGGATAATTAAGTCTCATCAGAATGAAATAAGCCAATTTAGTCAACTGTCCACAATAACCCAAATACTATCACAACTCTCCACTGCCCTCGTTAATTCAGACTCAAAATCCATCGAAATATTGTCCCATTTCCACTCAGGAATAGACAACGGTTGCATCAAACCCAACAGCGTCTGATGTTCAACTTTTGACTTTTGACAAGTCAAACATGCGTACATAAATTCAGTAACCTCCTTTTTCATTCTAGGCCCCCAAAATATCCTCTTCCAGTCTTAATACATCTTAGTATCACCAAAATGAATACTCATAATGATCGTACCTCATCTTAAATGTGGTCTTTGGAATATCTTCATCCTGTACACGAATCTGATGGTAATCAGATCTCAAATCAATCTTGCTGAAAACACAAGCACCTACTAACTGGTTCATCAAGTCCTCAATCCCCAAAAGTGGATACTTGTTTTTAATAATTACTTTGTTCAGTTGTCAGTAGTCGACACATAACTTCATACTACCATTCTTCTTCTTAACTAACAACATTAGCGTATCCCATTGAGAAACACTCGAACGAATATACTTCTTCTCAAGCAAATCCTCTAATTGCTTCTTCAGCTCACTAAACTCTGAAGCAGACATTTGACAAAGAGCCACTAACAACGAACTCGTACATGGTACCAAATCTATAACAAACTCAACCTCGCGCTCTGGCGGTAAATCATTGATGTCTTCAAGAAACACTTTTGGAAAATCACAAATAATAGAAAGATTACTCACTACTCCATTGTCTTTGTTTAGCTGATACAAACAATTCATTACTTGCATCAAACTCTAGAAATGACACTGACTGGTCAAAACAGTTTATATGAACTTCGGATCTTCATTTTCAACAACCTCGGGAAACAAAACTAACTTATCCAACAACCTTCACTCTTGCAAACAACAGAACAATGAACTAACTCTCCACACCTGAAACATCTCAGAGAAGCATTAACTTATCCCCCACTTGTTTCAATCTTGCTCCTACAGGAAAGCGGCAAGAAAAACAAATGAGCACCGATAGTGTTTTGCACACATGTCGCATACTTGGGAACCAACAACATGTTAAAAACCAGGCCTGATGGAATGACCTTCTGTGATACCAACTATGTAACACATTATTTCCCCAATGCATAATTATAATTAAATCATATATTTTTCACAACATTCACATATAGGATGTTACACATCTCCATCTAGGATCCCTAATGATTGACCCAGATCCAACCTCCCTACCCCACCCCACAGACCCATCTTTAATTTCAGAGATGAGGAAAAGTCTATGAAAGTTAACCATAATGGGGGTACTACCAAGCCAATGGTCTTTCCAAAAGAAGGTCGAACAACCGGATCCCACCTTCTTAGACAAGGTCTACTCAAACTAATTCAAATAATTTTCCTTCTTGGATCTAAGCAGGGTCCTCTCCACCAACAAGAAAATGATCGGTTCCCCGAAGACCTACCTCCATACTCGGAGGACATATAAGAGGCGTTATAACGGGAAGACAAAATATCTTATCAAAGACAAAACGAGCCCATTATGAGCCTTCATCTCCACTTAGCAAGAAGTGTTAGGTTTATCAGGCTAAGATCTTTAATACCCAAATCCCCAGAGAATTTTTTAGATATCCTTTTCACCCCACTCCAAAGGAATTTTATTTGAATCCTAACTAACTTCTTTCACATTTTCACAAGCATTTTAAGAAAGGAAAGAAAGAACATCGATATAACATTTAGCACAAAATAAAAGAGAATATGTCTACCTTCTAAGCTAACATATCTATGGGACCACAAGTTAAGTTTATTCCTGACCATATTCAATAGAGGTTCCCAAATGGACTCCAACCCAGGATTGGTGTCAACTGATAATCCGAGATATCGGAATGGGAGAGACTCAATCTTACATTGTAGAAACCCCCCGACTAACTGAGAAAAACAGGGATCAGCATTAATCTCAATCAAACTGCTCTCATGAAGTTAACCTCGAAACCTGAGGCAATTTCAAATCATCAATTTTTGTGCTTAAACAAAAAATATTTTAACATAATATTGACTTGAATCATAAATTTGAGATCTTGAAATCTCAATTGGAAGTTGTATATAGACATCGAGTGAAAGCATGAATTTGAACCCGTAACATCCCACTTGTTCATCTTTAATAAAGATGGGCTCCAACTACTAAACAACTTTTGAGATGTTGAATTAGACACTTGATAGATAAGAGTTTTGTAACAAATTCCTCGGGTTATATTTAGTATTCTTTTTTTTTTTTATAAAAAAAAACTATAAAAATTAAAAAAAACACGTTCCTTTGAAAGTTTCCCTTATTTGAGTTTAAGTATATAGGCTGCTTTTGATGATGTATTAAGAGTTGAAAGGAAAAAAGAAAAAAGGAGGCAAAAGTATTATTAGTTGATATCAATGTTATAATAAAATAAATGCTAGTAAACAGCAAAAAAGGCCAAATTTGTCTCATCTTAACATCATTCTAACATTTTTTTTAAAACTGTTTTGCGTCTTATTCAAGTAACAGTGCAGTACGATTCATTTTTTTTACAAATCACTATCATTCATATTTATTTATTCATATCACACTAATATTATTTTTTGTTATATTAAAATACAGCAATCATGCTTCTTCAGAGGGTTTCGTTTGTTTTTATTAAAGATAATTTGTATTCCTTAAAGTCAAACCAAAGAAAATGAATCCAAATGGAAAATAAAATCACTATGCTTCATGTTTTAATTAAAAAATAAAACTTTTATAGGAGTATAATGGACTCTAACTAAAGAAAATTACAATTTTATATATATATATATATATATATATATATATATATATATATATATATATATATATATATATATATATATATATATATATATATATATATATATATATATATATATATATATATATATATATATATATATATATATATATATAAGCATCAATGAAAAATATGAAAATTAAAATTTGTTAATTGTTATGTTGGTCCAGAAATGTCACAATCTATGGTTAATTCATGACGAAAATCCCATAAAGGTTAGCAGAATAAATTATTGTATAAAGCATGACTTATTCATGAATGACGAAATAGCAAAAAGTTTTTGAAGAAAATGATATTATTTTAAGTTTTGTTAGTAGGTTGAAATTTGGCATGATGTGTATGGTGGGACATAGGGCATTGGAGGAATCGTATATCTTAATCTTCATCATTAATGACAAGAACAAAACATTAGTTACATTTTTTGTGTTTATGGTTTGCTATGGATCTTGTTTTGGGATGACAAGTGACTTCTCTCATAGGGTAAAAAAATTAATCCATAAGTTAATCTTAACTCAACTTAAGTATAGAAAGGGACTTAAGATATATTTCACAAACTCGATTTATAGTTTTATACATATTTTATTTTCACTCTCACTCGTTTATTACAACAGATGGCAAACGAACATGTCTGTCTTGTTTATATTCGTCTCACAAAAATTTGCAAAAAAAACAAAGTGAGATGAGTCGGACAATCGTTTCACCCTCAGCTTAAATATCGTAAAATTTACGTTAATATCTGCCTCACAAAAGTTCAAAAGAAAATTGAGCGGAGGCAGAAATAGCTTACATAAAGTGCAAACAAGTTTATTTCATGCAATCATAGGGTAGATAAGGTAAAATCCAAAGCTCAAGTGTAAAACTAGTTAAGCAGTCTAGTACCTGCTAATAGCCCATAGGTTTACACCATTCTTGTTTTTCTTGCTGTCTTTACTCATAAGACATAAAGTAATCTATCTTAACACTTCCTTTGATGCCAAACAAGATTAGATTAAGGTTAATTAAAAGGGTTAAAGATATTTAATCATAGAATATGATGAAATAGTTCTCTTCACACATAAAATCTATGTACTAGCCTTTGTCCAAGTCAACAATCTTGCACCAATTACTAAGTCTAAGTAACTGCCAAATGTTAAGATATAGCCCCCTAAGTTATAAACAAACAAATCAATAAAACTAATTACTATGACTTAATCAACTTCAAAACTCAACTAATTCAACCCTCACTCACTCTCTCCTCACATATAAATACACTAAACCAACTCAAAAATAAACCACAAAACCAAACTTCAACAATGGGAAGGAAGAGAAAGGTTTCTGAAGTAGTTGAAGAAGGAAGCATGGTTTGGGATGACATGATGAAAGAAGCAGCATCCCTAGGAGGAGCAAGACGAGTCCGAAAACGATTCGTCGGCGTTCGACAAAGGCCGTCCGGTCGATGGGTTGCCGAGATAAAAGACACCATTCAGAAGATAAGAGTTTGGTTAGGAACTTTTGATACAGCTGAAGAAGCTGCAAGAGCTTATGATGAGGCTGCTTGCTTGCTCCGCGGCGCGAATACTCGCACGAATTTCTGGCCTTGCTCTCAATCTTCAACTAGTCCTGCTCTTTCTTCAAAGATCACTAATCTCTTACTTCAAAGACTTAAAGAAAGGAACGCGATGAACAATAATAACTCTTGTTCTTCATTTTCTTCGCCGAATTACACTTTGTTGGGGAGTTCCGAGGAGAGTCAGGAGCACCAACGAGTGAATGATCAGGTGACACAACAAGTGGAGGAAACCTATGGAGAAGTATCAAAAGATTTCTCAATTGATCAGTTCACGGATTTTCTCAACGATCACGAAGATTATAGCGCAAGCAACAACGAGTTCATCAACGACGCTGCTCAATTCGACTACATTTCAAGTAGTTTCGAGTCATGTTTAACCGAAAACAACATCTGCAAAGGAAACGAGAACTCAAAAACACAAACTTCAAGTGGTGATAGCAATTCAGAAGACAGTGAAGAAGAAGTGAATGAGTTAGGAGCTCCGGATTTTGGGTTCCTGGACGATATTGCTCCAACTAGTTACTACTCGCCTTTCGAGATAGCGGAAGAAATGGAAGAGAAAATAGAAACAGAAGATTTTCATGATGAGCCTTCAATGATAAGAGCTGTGATGAAGAGAATGAAGTATGAGAGAAAATGTTCAGCTTCTCTATATGCATTCAATGGAATACCGGAATGTTTGAAGTTGAAACTTGAATCAGGAAAGAATAATGGAAGAGGATTGATTTCTGAACAATTGAACAATCTTAAGGAATCATGTAGCAAGAAGAACAAGGTTGAGAAGAATGAAGAAAATGGACAAGTTTCAATGGAGATTGAAGCTTGTTCATTGTCAAGGAATGATAGTGATGTTTTTCTTTGGAATTCACTTGATCTTCCTCCAATTTGTTTTGTTAACTTACTTGAAAATGGTTCATTTAATTAGCAATCTTAATTTTTATTTCTGTTTGATTAATGCATGCTTAATTCATAAGCAATTATACCTAATTTGTAACACTTTGTTTTGTAATATCTAATTTCTAATGAAAGTATTTTATTTCATTCATCAAATTTATTCCATCGATTGCTAGCATAACCGAAGAAATAGATAATTTAATTTTTAATTTAAAAATAACACAAATTGAAAAAGAAATAAAATTAAAAATTGTACTCACTGAAATTCAAAGTATGTTTTTGATGGATTTTTCTCATGGATTGTCAACCAATTGAGAGAATATATGGTTTAATTTTTAATTAAAAAAATAGAAAAGTTATACCTTATTTAATATTCAACTGAGGTGAAAATTTTATTAAAAAATGAGAAAAATAAATATGTATTAGCACTGTAAAATATTTTTACATTATCAATCAATGACGGATATGTATCTTGTTGGATAGTCTATCTCACAAGTTACTTGACAGATGATGATAAATTGAGAGAAAATTATAGAGTTATTAAGGAAAAGTTTATTGATTATTGCGTATGTTTCAATTATAATAAGGGTGGTATTTATAGACACGCTAGTCACCCAAATCAAATTTAAAATAAATTGTCTAAAACAGCCTAATATACCTAATACTACTATACCCGCTCGGGTCTATGATATAACCCTCAGGTATATTCTTAAAGCAGATTGTCTAATTAAAACTGATACACCTGCCCGAGTCAATGATATACCTATCGAGTATATCCTTAAAGCAAGCGGAATTAACCACAATATTCTTCCTAGTTCAAAATTTTCATGCTTCTCATTCCCATTAACCTCTTTCTCTAAAGGTCTATCTAGGAATGCAGACTTCACATCAAGTTAGTGCATATTCCAACCTATGTCAGCTGCTATGACCACAACCAGTCTTATTATTTCAAGCCTACCACAGATGCATAAACTTCATTAAAGTCTACTCCATGTATTTGAAGAAAGCCTTTTGCACCAACCTTGCTCTGTACTTGGTAATTTCACCATCAGGTTTCAACTTCAGTTTGTAAATCCACCTTACATCAATTGTTTTCTTGCCTAAGTTCTCAATCAGCTCCCATGTCTGGTTTTTCTCAATGGCCTTGAGTCCCTCAATCATTACAACTTTCTAATTTCATCATGCTAAACTTGCACATAATTGATTAGTTTTGCCTCAGCCATCATTTCTTCTTCATTTAACTCATCATTTTTCCTGATTGCTTGATCACGAGATCTCTCAAAGTCATTCAGCCTGACTAATGGAGCTCTGGTTATGGTTGACCTTATCACTCTTTGAGTTTGTGCAGACTCAACTGGTGCAAGTTGTTCCTCACACAGCTGCTTTGGCACTTCAATTTTTGGAAGTCCATACACCACTTCTTCATATGCATCAGGCTAAAACTCCTGAAGTTAAGATGAGAAAATCTTTGATGTCAAACCCAGTTTCTATCTTCAGTTATAGTTGATGCAAGACATTGATGATCAAGCTTATTGATCATGACCTTGAATGTCTTATTGGTTGACAAAGGTGCCTTCAGAATTAGCTAGACATTTCATAAAACACCTCGAGTTCACTTCCTTCCAACTTTATTATGTAATTCTTGTCAAGTAATTGATTCAAATTGATCATGTTGCTTGCCATTGAAGGAACATACAAGACATCTGATGATAATTTCATGTCCATCCTTCTTTTTCACCATGATGTTGATCATTCCTTCTAATGTCACCATGTTGTTTGCAAAATAAATTGATATTCTAATTGATTCATCCAACTTGACAAACCGGGTCTTATTGCATGTCATATGATTGATGCAACCTGTGTCAATGTACCAAACATTTTCTCTATTTGAAGGCAAATGTGTTGCAACCATCAAGATAACATCTTCAAATTCACTGCTACCATCATGAGCAAATCGAGCCAGACTCTTGTCCTCATCAATGTTCTTGTTGTAGTAGCAACCTCTAGCCTAATGACCAAGCTTCTTACAGCAATAACATTGAACCTCTTTCATGTCAACCTTCCTTTTGACTTTATGATTTTGATTTGCACATATCTTGCTAGTTTCACTGTGGCTTCTTGAAGCAGTGCCAACGTCACCATTATCTTTAAACTTCTTCTTCCATTTTTATTTCACTTTGTTATTGCTTGAGGAATTTTCTTTCATCTTCTTGAAGAAATTTGCTTGCAATGCCTGTACAAACACCTTTTATGAATCTCTTTGTTTCAGCCTCATCTCATGCGCCTCAATAAATGCTTGTAATTCTTCAAGATTCATCTCTAATATGTCTTTATATTCTTCAATTGTCACCACAATGTGATCAAACTTGACTGGAAGATCCATTAACACCTTCTCCACCTTCTACAATTCATAGGTTTTTTCTCCACATGACTCCATCTAATTCGTCAAAGTCACCATCTTTGAGATGAACTAAATAATAATTTCATTATCTTTCATCTGCAAGTTTTCATATTGTTTTCTCAAAGATTGCAGTTTCACTCTCTTTAATTTTTCATCTCCACCATATAGCTTCTTGAGAGTATCCCAAGCCTCCTTTGTCGTTTCTTGCTCGATAATCTTCTCAAAGATATTCAAATGCACACACTTAAGAGGTAAGATGGCTATTTCATCGTATTATTGAGAATGAAACTTTGAAACAAAACTTCAAATAATTAACTTTATTTATTTCTATTTTTATAACTTAAAATTATACTAATATAACAAACTTTTTTTAGAAATATCAAAGTAATAGTTGAATGACATGATATTGGTTTATTTCTAGCATAATCAAATAATTTTAATTTGAGTTTAATCTATAATATATATAAAGGAAAAACTTAGATTTGGTGTAACCTACTTTTATTTCAATTATATCTTTTTGTTTTTTATTTTAAAATTCAACTTCTCTTTTAATAACTTTTTTTTTATTAACTGGTATATGGTAGTTTGCACAACTATTTCATTCAATTTTTTAATATAAAATTTAAATTTAAAAAAATAAACACATAAAAAATATATTTATATTTTTAATCGTTTAAACATTAGAAAAACAGACAGACGGGCACGAGAATACCCGTCTGAGCGCCAGTTATAATAATACAAAAGTGTATCTAAATACCAAAAACTTAATGAAGAAGAGAAGGCGATAGGTGAAATTTTGTCCGAGTTTCTTTTCAAAATAATGATGGAAGATGAAGTTTTATCTAGGACAATGGTGGAAGAAATATTGTACAAAGACAAATGAAAGAAATAAAGCTCTATTAAAACTGGATGGAACAAGATTTTCCTATCAGTTGAGAGTTCTAACCGAAAGGATAAATTATATTTTTTTAATTTAAAATGAAAATTTTGAAATAGTATTTCTATAAATTAGAAGGTCTCCAACAGAGAGGATAAATGATTTACTTTTTAATTAAAAAGTAAAGAATTTAAGTGGCTATAATTGAAATAATATTTTATTTAAATAAAATTAAAAATAACCGTTGGGGCTTAACTCAATTGAAGAAAAAGAGATTTAATTTTTAATTAAAAAGAGTGTCAGTTGAGAAAAGAATTAAAAATTATGATTATTAAGATTCGAAAGCGTTTTTTGAGAGATTTATTTTATCGATTATCAAAGAAATAAATAATTTATTTTTAATTTAAAAAAAGAATAAAAATGTGTAAATTGAAAATAAAATAAAATTTAAAATTGTACGTACTAAAATTCAAAATATATTTTTGATGGACTTTCTTCATCATTTGTCAGAGAATAAATAATTTAATTTTAATTTAAGAAAATAAAAAAGATATAACTCAACTTAATATTCAAATGAGGTGAAAATTTTATTAAAAAAATCTATATTTTATTAAAATATTGATGTTAGAGACTTAGAGAGTTATAACTTTTACTTTTTAAAAATTATTTTGTAATATATATATATATATATATATATATATATATATATATATATATATATATATATATATATATATATATATATATATATATATATATATATATATATATATATATATATATATATATATATATATATATATATATATATATATATATATATATATATATATATATGTGTGTGTGTTTTAAAACTGAACAATATTACAAATTTACTTTTTTTTTTTTACACTTTCTAAATTTTCATAACCAAAAATTAAAATAAAAAACCTACAAAATTTATTTTAATTTTTTAGTTTTTAAAACTTTAAAATAGAGTATAGTTTTAAAAAAATACTGTAGTTTATTTTGGGTATAAAAATATGCTATATGGTGATCATGCTTTGAGTTCTGATCCCACTACACTCCTCTTCTCAACAATTATAATTACTTAATAAAATAAATCAATATAAAATATAATCATGCTTATAATTCTTTCCGATATGAAACATTAGTATACAAAAAATATCTAATTTATTTTTAAAATATATATGGAGGAAACTTCCTCTTGCATCAAGATAGACAACAAACTATATGATTTTATTCTAAACATTTAGTGAAATGTAAGATTCCCAAATTAGCTTCCACGTGGCATAACAGCATTGAACAATGACATATTCATTTTAGACACAATCATCACTGTGTTGATCAAGTCAAATTTATATATAGCTATAGTATTTCTTTTTCTAATTATAAAAATAAAATAAAAAAACTCTCTAATTAGTCGATCATTGCTAAGAAAGATGAAGCATATTCTGTTATGCTAGCTATTGATTCTACTAATGAGAATATAAAAAAAGAAACAGCACACTATTCTATAATTCTTATTAATTGAAAATTTATAGCTCCATGTATTTTCTTAATTATAGTATGTCATGTATACTTTTTTTTGGTGATTGGAACCTTTATATAAATAATTAAATATTGATGACAATACATTAGGATAATCTTCTTTTATAAAAGAAAATTTTGCGGCAGTAGTTAATATGAAAGAGATGAATGATATCATATAAGAAATTGCATAATCTGTTATTGAAATATATATTTGTTAGTAGAGATTATAAAAACATACAACACTCATCTTATAAATTAACTTTACAAGACAGTGATAAGAAGTTAATTTGTAACATCAATTGACTTTTTTAACATCAATTTACAACTTTGATTACGGTTTAATACAATTAAATTCTTCTTTGAATTTAAAAGTATACAACACTATTATAAATAACGCTTATAACGTCGCACAAAAAAAAATTGATTAAAAACCGATGATTAAAGATGTTATTTAACACCTCAGTTAATAAAAAACTAATGATTAAAGTTATACGATGATGAGGTCAAACCCCAACATTTATATTTTAATTTTTTACAAAAACAGCGTCTCATACATCTTGGTTTATTTAAAAATCGAGAGGTTAGATAGTTTGTTTATTTTTTAAAATTAAATTTATTACATTATTTACACAAAATATTAATAAATTAATTTGTTTACACAAAATATTAGATTGTTTATACAGAACATTAAAGTAAAAATATTATTCTTCATCGTCACCGCTTTCGATAAAGAACATATACTGGATATCTTGTAGAAGATCAAATGTAGAGGATCCTCGTTTCATTGATCTTGAGGAAGATCAAATATTGAATCCAATATATTCTCTATAGTTTTTACATTCATTTGTGTCTGATATAAAAAAATTAGATAAATAAAATAAATATTCAGTTATATGATTATTTAATACCACAAACCTCTAACTAGGGGTGGCAAAACGGGTTGCTCACCCCGTTTAGACCTGTCCCAACTTAAGTCCGTCCAAAAACTAAGTCCGCCCAATTTACTTACGAGTTGGCGGGGTGGTCCGTCAAATTTTTTTTTTTAGTTTAATTTACTAATTTATTTACAATTTTTTTTTATAATTTACTACTTTATTTATAATTTGATTTATTACTTTGTTTACAAACTTTTATATTTGTTTTATTTTTTATTTTATATGTCATTACCTTTCAAATAAAGAGTCATTATATAATAAAATATATAAAAAGTTATAGTATTTTACTAAATAATAATTTAAAAAAATTCACTATTTCATTACTTCATAATTTTTTAATACCTATCTCATAAATAATTGAACTTCATGGTTGCAACTTGCGCCTACCATCCATAAATCTTTGGCAAAGTAAATACAATTCCACCAACCATATATTAAATAAACCTAAATTTTTTTCTGCTTTTGTAATCTATCGCATTGATACTTTTACTTTGTAAAATCTCATGACGCTCTAATTAGACATAAGGAGTTTCACAACAACATTTGATTTCTTGTAGATTCACTACTATTAAATTTAAATATTCAAAATGCTTTTATAATTAGGGTTTTAGGTTTCACGAGGATCACTAATGGCAGTGTCTTGATCGTTGATACTCATTAAATGGACGGTGAAAATTTGTTTAAGAACGGTTAAGAAATTGAATAAACAGACTTATATTTTATCTCGGTTACCAATCAAAATCGAGATAAATTGTGTTTCTTTTTAAATATAAATAAATAAAATATGTTCCATCTTAAGCCACATACCTCTATGTTTCTGTTTAAAACTTAGGGGAAAACCTTTTTTGTAATATTTACATTATTTACACGGAATATTAAAATAAATTACTTAAACAAATCATGACAATGGATTCTTGGAGAATAATCCAGAGGAGTTATCTGTTCCAAACCAGAAAATTGTTTTTATATTTATATTTGTTTTAGATTTCTGAGAAGTTATATGTTTCAACCAAAATAATTTTTTTTTATTTGCAATCCATACTAAATTATATTGAGAATATATTTTTATGACAAATATTTTCACATAAAAGATAAATGGATGATTGTGTTTAGTAATAAATATCGCAATAATGTCAACCGAGAAAAGTAATAAATTTCTTAATATTTTCTTTTATTGACAACATAGGAAGGTTATTACATAAATACAACAATAACATCAACATCAGTACGTGAGATAGATTGAAATGGTAGAAAAAATATTTTGTTTAAGATTGAAGAACATTGGAGTTTTTTCTTTCTTGGAATTCATGTCAAAGAATGATGTGTAAGACATTGGAGTGGCGCATATAAGTTATTTTTAGAGTAAAATCTGATTAATGAGTATTTTTATAGTAAAATATTATAATTTAATCTCTCGGTTATTAAATATAACTGATGAAGTAGATCATTAATTTAAAAGTTAAAAACAAAATAAAAAGAAAAACAACAATTTTAAAGAAATAAAAACATAAACTCTTGATGTTGAGATTCGAAGTGTGTCCTAAAATACTTTACCCCTTGATTTTATTTTGTAACCGAGAGAATATATGATATTTATTAAAAAATATATATAAAACAAGACACTTCTTGAGTTGATACCTCGATTTTTGGTAGGGTGAGGTGAAAATTTTGTCATGAAATGTATTATTTGTAGTAGTGGAGGCCTTATAATTTCTATCTATATAGAAATTAAAAACAAAATCCTAAACTAATTTGTATGGGTTTATAATTCATTAACTCATAGTCCGTAATTCATATCAGAAATCAGTCAGAGAATAAAAGCGAAAACTTACATGTGTTTGTCATAATGATTTCCTTAAGTTCGCGGGCATGTGATCTTTCGATTTGTAGAGTTTTTTAAAGCTCCTAGGATCTCTTTTAATAGGGATAAAGAGAGAATTTTGATAAACCGTGTTTTTCTATCTACTCTACAAATAGTAACCATAGAATCTCTTTCTTAGGGTTACTACTCAGTTTTCAATATTCTAATTTGACCCTTCATCAAATTATAATATTGACTTATGATATGTACACAATAATCTTGTATATATATATATATATATATATATATATATATATATATATATATATATATATATATATATATATATATATATATATATATATATATATATATATATATATATATATATATATATATATATATATATATATATATATATATATATATATATATATATATATATATATATATATATATATATATATATATATATATATATATATATATATATATATATATATATATATATATATATATATATATATATATAAACTTGATATCAATTAGACCACTTTAATTTTAGCTAGTTAAAAATATTACATTTATGATTTAAAATTCTAACAATCTCTTACTAGTCATGTATGTAACTTTACAAATGTGTTAGACTTTATGAGCTCAAAATTTATCATTATATATACTTCAAGCATATCTAAATAATCGTTCCTATTAGTCATGTTAGTACATTGAACCAATGTGATTTTTGTTTTATCAATCATACTTAAACCCGTCAATGATTACTAATAGTTACATAACTAAATGGCATAAATTTATCAAGAAATGTGTAGCATGAAAATTACAATAATGTGACATGTACATGACAATTTTCAATTGATCCTACTTTACTTTAGTGAGATTATTTAATAACCTTATTGTATAAACTATAAATAACTGAATATTAAAATTTATTAATTAGAAAATATCGAAAATAGTATGCATACATAATACCAAACATATAACACAAAATTCAAACTACCAACTCTCACTAAACTAAAGTTTCCTCTAACCATAAAACACTCATGTGAGTAGTGTACTCATGAAAGACCTTGGATGGAAGACCTTTTGTAAGAGAATTTGCTATCATGGAGTTTGTCCCTAAGTGTTCTATGAAAATTTGTTTACTTTTTATCCTTTCCTTAACAACTAAGAACTTGACGTCAATATGCTTTGACTTGGCTGAGCTCCTATTATAGTTGGAATATATGACAAATGATTTATCGTCACAGTATAAATTAAATGGTCTTTTAATTTCTTCCCTAACATTTTATTCAGTGATAAGGTTCCTCAACCGAATCCCATTGTTGGATGCCTCATAACATGCTATAAATTCAGCTTCCATGGTGGATAAAGTCGTAGTAGTTTGGGTGGCACTTTTCCAAAAAAAACGGCTCCACCAGCTAACATGTAGATATAGCCTGAAGTGGATATTTTACTATCTTAGCATCCAGTAAAATCTAAGTCAAAGTATCCAGTCATCTCTAACTGGTATGACCTCCTATATGTGAGCATATAATATTTTGTTCTCTTTCAATACCTCATAATATTTTTGCCTTTTTTCTAATGATTCATTCCTGGATTTCTCAAGTATCTGTCTAACACCCCAAATATGAAACCAATTTCTGGACGCGTACATACTTAGGCATACATCACACTCCCTACAACTGATGTGTAAGGAATCTTTTACATTTCTTGAATTTCCAAATTTCCTTTTGAGCACTGACTAAGACTAAATTTATCTCCCTTAGAAATTAGGATATCCCCTGGTATACATTCGTGTATGTCAAACCATTTAAGTACCTTTTTAATATAGCTCCTTTGTGATAATCTTAGAATACCTCAAGAACGGTCTCGGTATCTAAATTCCTAATACAAAGGAGATGTCGCAAAGATCTTTCATTTTGAATTTTCTGGATAGAAATTTCTTGGTTTCATGCATCATGCTTATATCATTAGCGGCAAACAATATGTCATCAACATGCAGGATTAGGAATATGTACTTTCTCCCACTGAATTTATGATATGCACAATCTTCAACAACATTCATCTCAAAAACAAATGAGATGATTACTTCATGAAACTTGTGGTACCATTGATAAGATGCCTACTTTAGCCCATAAATGGATTTTGTCAATTTGTAAACCATATTCTTTGAGTCTTCCGACATAAAGTTTTTTGGTTATACCATATAGATTATTTCATCAAGTTGCCATTGAGGAATGTCGTATTAACATCCATTTAATGGAGTTCTAAGTCATAATGTGCAACAAGGGCCATGGTTGTCCTAAAACAGTCGTTCAATGAAATCAGAGAGAAAGTCTCTTTAAAGTAAATTCCTTCCTTTTTAGTATAACCCTTAGCCACAAGACAAGTTGTATACCTCTCCACATTGCCATTAGAATCCCTCTTGGTCTTAAAAACCCATTTGTAACCAATGGATTTCACACCTTTTATTAACAGGACATATTCCAAAACTTTATTGTCTTGCATGGATTTATACTCCTCTTTCATTGTTGCAATCTAGATTTCCGAGTTGGAACCCTGCATGGCTTGACGGAAGTTGTTTGGGTTAGCTTCCATCATACCATTATTTTCCTCAGGTTCTTGTAGAAATATTATGTACTCATCAGGAATAGCATTTCTTCTTTCTCTAGTGGATCTCCGCAAAGGTATTGGTTCTTGTAACACTACTTATTAAGGGTCTTGAGTTTGTTCTTCGTGAATTACTAAATCATCTTGTGTAGGAGAGAATTCAACAATGTCTTGCTGAGGATGCATACTTGCTTCATCAAAAGCAATCGTATGAATCAGTTTTGAAATTGTTATAGGCTTTTCCTCTAAAACAGAGTATATAACCCTATTATTCCCCTCAAACTCAACATCCTCAAAGAATGTAATTGTTCCCATCTCAAAAATTGAGATTTGAAGGTAATGATTATTTCATGGAAAAATCATTTTTAAGTTTTCATTAGATTAATGTCTAAAGACAAGTGTAGAATTTGAGTATCAGTTAAGGGTTTTTTATGTTAGTTATGTTGGTTGTTTAATGTAAGATATAGTTTGCATTATACTAGATTTGACATAGGTTGTAAGTCAAAAACATGTTTGTGTCTAAACCATTTAAGCATCATTGGAAAGTAGTCAAATGAGTTTTTAGTAGTTGACATGGTGATCCTTAGAATCTATGTTATGTTTATTCACAAGATGAAAATGATCTGGATGATAAGGAGTCTATAGTAGGATGAAACTTTAATCTTGCAAATGGATCTATTTGTTGTAAATCATATATTTAATATAGTATTTTGTAGTGGCTAGGGATGCCAAAAATGTCTTATGATTTACAAGATTTGCAAGAGAACTAGTGCTTAACAAGGTAGAGATTTCACAAGATAATAGAGTTACTCGTATTTGGACATATATTACTTAAATATATTCATACTTCAAAGAATTTAGTTAATGTGTTAGCAAAGTCATGCACTTGTTATAAGTTATGTGCTGCTTGAACTTGTTACAAATTTCCCAGTGATAAGAAGTTACTAGAATGTGAATACATACAAAACATTATTCATAGATAGTTGATATTCACATTTGTGTGTGTGTGTGTGTATGACTTTTAACACCATACCATAACTCATCAAATAATAATACTAATTATAATTTTATTTGATATATTATAGACTAAATATAAGTATACCTTTTAATTAGAATTTAAATATGAGTTCACTGTATTGTGATAATTTAATATCTTATGTTAGATTTAATCATTGTTTGTTTAAAAATAAATGCCAGGTCATTAAAGAAACTAACCTAAATTTGAATCAAATATGAGGTTATTAAAGAAAGAAAATTTTGTTAGATTTAATCTCTTATGTTAGATTCAATCATTGTTTGTATAAATATGAGGTCGTTATAGAAATAAAATTTTGTAGAAGAAATAAAACTAGGGTTTGACAAAATATAGAAGAAGATGGTGATTTCTACAGAGTGACTCTCTACCCATAAACTGTGAAAAACTTATTCACTTTGCAACTGCAAAATTCGGTGAATTCAAGTTGTTACAAGAATAGGGGTTACTCCCTCTATTTATAGTTTTAGTTTAGCTTGATCCCTAAGCCAAAGCCCAAAATATCCAATTTAGCTAACACTACTAAAATAGACCTAAGTCAAAATCATGTCAAGCAACCTGCTTTGACACTTCAACACACATACACACGCATACGGCTAATTTCGACACATCCTTGTTTTTGTCGAGCACTACCTGCTTTGACACAAGAAATTAAATTCTCAATACACCACCTAATTCATTGTGTCGAAGCTATCTATATTCATCATAGATCTTAGTCTTCAGAACACTTCGATCTGCACTTCCTTCGTCATGATATCTACAATCTGATTCTTAATTTTACAGTGTTCCAAGTTCATATTCCCTTCTACTACCTGCTCATGAAGATAGTGGAATCTTATTCCAATGTAGTTGCTTTGTCCATGTGCTATCAGATTCTTCGCTAGATTGATAGTATACATGTTGTCGATCTTCATGGTAATTTCTCCATGACTCTTTATTGTAATCGCTTCGACTAGGTTTACCATCCACTTTGCTTGACATGATCGAACTTCAAGTAATTGGTGCACCACCTAGCATAAACACATAGACAGTTATGGGTTTTCTATCCTCATCATCACTACACCAACTTGAGTCAGTGTATCCCACTAACTTGCATTATTTTCCTTCATCAGCTGCAGGAAACAAAATTCCACAATCAAGAGTTCCTTTCAGATACCATAGTATCCTCTTCGTCACTGTTAGGTGTGACACCTTTGGCTTCTGCATGAATCTACTTATCATACATACATTGTATGCTAAGTCAGACCTTGTGTGACAAAGTTATCTTAGTGACCCAATAAGTCTTTTATATTGGGTTGGATCGACGTCATCTTCATCTGAATCTTTCGATAGTTGTAGTCTTGGTTCAGCAGGTGTCGAAGTCGAGTTACATTCTTCCATCTCAAATGTCTTAATAATTTCACTTGCATATCTTCTTTGATGAGTCATCAAACCTCTACTACTCTTATATAATTTGATGCCAAGGAAATATGAAATGTCACCCAGATCATACATTTTAAATTCTTTGCTAAGATCACTTTTGAAGTCTTCAATCTCTTTCTTGCAACTACCAGTTATAAACAAGTCATCGACATAGAGACATAGTATTAACCATTCATGTTTGCTTCTTCTTACATATACTCCATGCTCAGTTGTGCACTTCAAAAATTCCTTCTCCCTTAGAAAGTTGTCTATTTTCTTATTCCAAGCTTTTGGAGCTTACTTAAGTCCATACGAAGCTTTATGCAACCTGTATACCTTGCTTTCTTTGCCTTGTTTCATAAACCCAGATGGTTGTGCAACATAAACTTTTTCATCTAAGGGGTCATTTAGGAATGCACATTTCACATCCATCTGACATATGTTCCAATCATTCATGTTTGTTAGACTAAAAACCAACCTGATTGTTTTGATTCTAGCAACAGGTGTAAAAACTTTGTCGAAGTCAATTCCTTCTTTCTGAAGAAATCCTTTTGCCATAAGTCTCGCCTTGTATCGAGTTACTTCTCCTTTGGGGTTCAGCTTTACCTTGTATACCCACTTCACATCAATTATCTTCTTGCCTTGAGGTAATTCGACAAGTGACCAAGTGTTGTTTACTTTGATGGACTCTAGTTCATCATTCATTACTTTCACCGACTTCCAATCTTTCAATACCTTAGTTGCATTGACTGGTTCAACATCTGCATAGAAAGCATAGTGTACCAGCTCACTTTCTTCATTGACCATATCATCTGATGTAATCACACATTCTTACAACCTTGCAGGGATGTACCTTGTTCGTTAAGGTCTGTTTGGGCCTCCTTCACCTCTGACTTCTTCTTGTCAAACTTCTCTTTTGACTTCACTAGTTGGTTTTTCACATAAGATTCTTGTTGAATCCTTCTTAACATTCTCAATCTAATCTCATTCTTTAAGCTCATCTATGACCGCATCCTTGTTGATCACTAATTTCATGTTCACTGGGTTGAACAACTTGAATCCTCCAGTTGAATGATATCCTATCAAGATCATTTGGCTCGACTTATCATTAAGTTTTCTTCGAAACTGATCTAGAACATGTCTATGTTTATAGATCAAAATACCTTCAAATGACTTAGGCTAGGCTTGACACCAGACCAGTACTCTTCTAGTGTAATTCCTTCTAGCCTTTTCATCAGACATCTATTCAAGATGTATGTTGCAGTCGGCACAGCTTCTCTCTATAATATTTTGGGTAGATGCTAGCCTTTAAACATACTTCTCACCATATTCATGATGGTTCTATTCTTCCTTTATGTGGTTCCATTTTGTTGGGGAGTGTAGGGTGACACCACTTCAGGCATAATCTATTCTTTCTCACATAATGCATTGAAATATTTTGACACATGCTCTCCACCACCATCAGTCCTTAAAATATTTAGCTTTTGACCACTTTGTCTTTTGACCATAGATTTAAATTTGGCAATTACCTCAGTCAGTTCATTTTTCTTCTTGATCAGGTAAGTCCACAGCTTTCGACTGAAATCATCTAAGAAAGTGACAAAGTATATGTTACCTCCAATTGAATCCACCTGGATAGGACCACATACATCAGAGTATATGACTTCAGGAATTGCCTTCGACTTGCTTCATGCATCCTTGCTGAAGTTATTCTTGTGTTGTTTTGCCTGCACACATTCTTCACACACTTCATTTGGAATGTCGATTTCTCGTAATCCTAAAACCATATTTCTTCTCTTCAAATCTTTGATGTCTTTAAAGTTTAGATGACCAAGTCCACAATGTCATATTCATTCATCCCTGCTAGTTGCAGTTCAAGGCACTTATGCTCCATCACATTAAGCTCAACCTTGAAGGTTATATTCTGAGACATTGGAGCCTTCAAGATCAACCTTCATTTGAGTCGAGAACTCTCATCATCTTGTCTTCAATTGACACCTTGTAGTTCTTTTTGGCCAATTGCCCTATGCTTATCAAATTGCTCTTCATGTCTGGTATGTATAAAACATTGGAAATTATTGACCTTTTGCCATCTTTCCTCATAATCAAAACATCATTAATACCTTCAGTTGCTAGAGTATTGTCATTTGCAAATTTCACCATGTTCTTTATTGAGGGCTTTATATTGTGAAACCAATCTTTCCTACCAGTCATGTGTGATGAGCATCCTGAGTCCAAGTACCATTGGTTCTGGAATCTTTTTTCATCTCTTGTAGTGACCATCGGCAGCATCTCTTTTTCTTCATGTTTCACCAACTTTGCATCAGTTTCTTGATTCTTCTTCTTTTTAGGACAATCACTATAACAATGACCATACTTCTGACAATTGTAACACTGAATGTGAATTTTGTCAGGTTTTTGACCACCACCTCTTCCTTTACCTGCTGCACCACCTATTTGGTTGCTTTGGTATGGGGACTTTCTCTGATTTGACCAACCTCCTTCCTACTAATTTCGACTAGTCGAATTGTTTTAGCCTCATCTTCCTTTGTTGTCATTCCAACTTCCTTTGCCTTTCTTTTCTTTTGTTGATTGCGCCTGCAAAGCCATATCACTCTTTGACTTGCCTGCAGCTCTTTCAATCATCCTTTGTTCATGAGATTGAAGCGTCCCTTGAAGCTCTTCCTTTGTCAATGTTGACAAGTCTTTCAACTCTTTTATGGCTACTACTGCATGGTAAAAATTTAAAGCCAATGACCTCAAGATCTTTGCAACAACTGATCTTGATGTTAACACTTATCCATATACCTTGATTTGATTCACCAGTTTTGCAACCTTAGTGAAAAAATTTGTTATGCTTTCATTGTGTTCCATCTGAAGCAATTCATAGGTTCCTTTGTGAGTTTGTAAACTCACATCTTTCACCTTTTCTGCGCCTCCAAACGATTTCTTCAGAATATCTCATGCTTCTTTCGTTGATTCTACATCACTAACCTTTTCAAAATTATTTGGATCAATGCATTTATGAATTATAAAGAGAGTTTTATAATCTTTCTTCTCCAATTATTTTTGTGTGGCCTTTTCTTGATCTGACGTATTTTCTGCAAGTGGTGTTACTCCTTCCTTCACAAGATCTCAATGATATTGATAACAGAAGACAACCTTCATCTACTTGCACTAATTCTCATAATTATTGTTCTTGAGAATCAGAAGATTCGTTGGAAAATGCTCGTTTGGATGATTCAGTGCTCTAGATACCAGATGTTGGAAATCCACCATAACCTATGGAGAATTTCTATCAATCTTGATGAACAATATTATTATTGATACATAATAACAATGAAAGAAAGGAAAAATTATAGAAGAAAGAAAATTAGGGTTTGACAAAATATAAAAGAATATGGTGATTTCTACAGAGTAACTCTCTTCCCACAAACTGTGAAAAACTTATTCACTTTGCAACTAAAAAATCCTATGAATTCAAGTTGTTACAAGAATAGGGGTCACTCCCTTTATTTATAGATTTAGGTTAGCTTTCTCCCTGAGCCAAAGCCTAAAACACAAAAGCCCAAAATATCCAATTTAGCTAACAGTACTAAAATAGGCTTAATTCGAAATTCTATCGAACAACTTGCTTTGACACTTCGATACACACACACGGATAATTTCAACACATCCTTGTTTCTGTCGAGCACTACCTGCTTCGACACAAGGAATTACATTCTCAACAATAGGATCTCAAAATCCCTCATAATGGCTCAGCTATTTGGATGAGGAGTTGTGAGGTGGAGATGTTGATTTCCTTCAAGATGTGTGCCTTGAAGGTGGTGAAAGGTATTCTCACCTCTAACTGGTTTATAACACTTCTATACATGAAAAAGTACTTGTCATCAACCCCTTGAGGACGCCTCATGCAGGCTTTCTTGCTTTTTATACAAGGCTCCTGCAAAACATCATTTTCTCTTTCGATGGATGATATAAACAAATCTCTATGAGCAGGTATTTAGTCTCACGTCAATATTGAATAGAAACTAAATATCCCCTACTTCGTTGCAAAAGGACAATTGATCGGGTGTTTGAAGTCGCCATCAGTGGTATTTTCATTCCTATGTAAGAAGAGACTAAAACAACATCACAATGACAAATATATTCACCATTCTAGATACTATAACTATTATCTAAACTCTTAAACATATCCCTTTCAACAAATATCAAATTCACTTATCTATTTCCTACCATTAAACTCTCACAACAACGGCGATACACCTTTCAGTTCCCGTAGTGGTTATCAAACTTAACCATATTACCATTATCTTCACAATCCATAATAAAAATAATCTTCTAAACATGATAGAAAAAAAAAGGCTACAAAGTAAAATAATACAATGCTTTTGGTAAAACTTAATGTGAAGGGGAGAATAATCAAGGTTGTACGAGTTGTCGTAAAGGCAAGATAAAAACTTGTTAGGTGAAACGATTACAAGGATAACGTGCAATGAAAATGGAGAGCCGATACTTTGGTATTTATAGGCAAAAAAACACTCTAGTTTAAGTAATTGTGACTAGCTTATAGCCATCATTGGTATGAAAGAATATTAATGTCTTTGCTTGCAAGCCTACAAATCAAGGAGACGAATCAGATTAATTGATCCTGACCAAGGCATTTTTGATTATTTTATTCATTGACAACATACTTAGTCTCTTAATTAGATCTAATAGTTAAGAGTTCAACCATTTGATATATTTGAACGACCACGATCAAAATCGATCTTAAACCCATGAGTGGCGATATTTTTACATCGCCTTCAAACATTTGGCATGCAAATCAATTTGTTCCTTGAGGGAATTTCGATTATCATGTCTTCTTCTTCAAACATGTCGTATTTATAGACCTCGTTCTTGAGAGACTATGAACAGTTATATTTTTCTTAAAAACACTTCACCCTTATAAACCTCGTGCTTGAGGGACTATAGACAATTATGCCTTCTTTAAAAAAAAACTATTCATCCTTACAGGCTTTGAGCTTGAAGGACTATGGACCATAATAAACATCATGACCCTAAGCATTTCCCTTAAAGCACTTTTCCATCATTGGCATCGTTCTTTGGGGAGTGTGTATCATTATAAACCTAATCTCATGCATCTATATTGCGTAGAAGAAATTATGCCCAGTTGATAATAACGATGTAGGAATCATGAAGGATAGATGAAGACTTGTAGCATAACCAGTATGT
>CAWUDS030003256.1:0-75924 GCA_963859935.3 Lathyrus sativus
CTTTTTTTGTTATGCTTGATTTAAATTGTAGTTTCATAATATGTAATCAATTTCCATTTTTGATCACTTTGAATTTCGCGCGATCCGCGCACTGACAGTATTAATTATAAGCAGCTGCAAATGAAATTTAGAACTGTTCCACTCACGTTCGTCGGAAATTTCGATTGATATCATGTTTTGATATGTTTGGCAACATATTAAAATATTTTCCTTGAATTGTTATTTTTCATTTTTTCATCTGTCTACTAACAGTCGTTTCAGGTACAGACTGTCAGCGTACCAAGACTGATATTTTAATCTCTCTGTTTTTTATTCCAATTATTCGATATGGTTGTAATAATTAATTTATTTTTAATGTTTGTATGTTGCAATATTTATTCCTGTAATGTTTGTATGTGGCCCCAAGCGCCGAAGCACGTCCAATCGCCAATATTACTGTCCTCCAAAGGAAAAAGTCTGTCCTGTTGACAATCAATGTCTTGGACCAAAAACCAATTCTATCATACCCTCGACTTTGTCAAGTCACTTTTAACCCTAATTTCATCACCTTTAGACTTTGCTTGAAGTCTAAGAAACCTGCCCGTACTAGGAGTGTTCTTCACCTAGAACCCTAGGACAGAGTTCGTCAACTCTGTGTAAGAATCATCGTCATGATATCTTACTACCCTTCAATGTAGCTTAGGGAGTTTGTCAACTCCACACAAGCATTGTCATGTTTGTTCCCCCCTGAACCTTGATCGTCATCAAGTGTTCTTTTTCCCTTGTGAGGTGAACTACGATTGCTCTGATTCTATCCTAGTCAGGATACGTAGGCAAAAGGTGCGACGCCTTTGCGAGCAAACCTAGAAAACCACTTAGGCCTTTATTTTATTTTTATCCCAATTAAACCGATGCATGTTTCACAGCCTTAGCAAGCAATGAACAGAAGGTTCCTGTAGAGTACTACAGATATTTAGGGTGCTAATACCTTCCCTAGATATAACCAACCCCCGAATCCCCGAATCTCTAAAGCGTTGTTGTTACATCGCGAAAAAGGTTCTTTCTTTCTTTAGACCTATCCTTTGGATAAATTAAAGACCGGTTGTAAAAGAAATACGGTTCAAGTTAATTAATAGCTTGATATCAAATTTTCACCGCAACATAGGGCTAACAACTCTGTGAAACTTTTATCCGACCATCCATTACCCGCCTTTAAGTTGTACAACTTTAATACCGCGGACAATCTTGTGAAAGTAGTGCAACCTTTATACAACGGTTTCTCTGCATCGCTTGCCAACCTCTCAAACATCTTGGGACAATCTTGAAGATCTTCTTCAAGTGCTTCTGCAATCTCTTCGACTCAATCACAATCATATGTATCCCTGCCATTGTCCTTTGAAGCACAGGTCGTATTATTCTGGGGTTCAACATTCTCGTTACTTATCTAACCATGTAATGTCCAACATGTGTAACTTCGATTAATTCCATGTCTCAATAAATGAGATTCCAACTAAACAGCATCAATTCGACGCCCATAACAGCAACCTAAGCAAGGACATGCGATCCTACTGGGGTCTTTGGCGTGTTCAACAGCAAACTTAACGAATTTCGATACCCCATTCTCGTACTCTTTTGACAATCGACTAGCAAACATCCATTTTTTATCCATACTAATTGAGTAGTCTAAACTAAACTATGAAAGTTAAACAAAAACAGAGAATACCTGTAAAGAAATCACTAACTTCTAAGAAAGTTACACAGTAGGATGCTTGGAAACGACCACAACCTTACTCTTCACAGGTAACCCCTATAACAGACAAAATATAAATTTTATTAAAATCATATTAATAATTAACCAAAACAAAAATACTAGATAATCCACCAAAACAAATCATATTAAAATGTTTAACATGGGTCTCTCACTTCCTTTTTTGATTGTATTCATTCTCCATCGTAAGTACTAGATATAGTTATACAGTGACATGAATAGTAAAAAACTGCATTGAATTTTTGGTATGACGGCGAGGAGCGGAGTTACAATGTTATCACTTAAACGTTGAAGTTATTGAAAGAATCAAAGTGATATAAAAGTAAGGATGAATTTGAATAAGTAAGAATAATTTTTAGTATGAATAATCAAGGGATATATTGGCAACCGACTATGCGAACAGCCAACAGCCGTTCAATTGATCTGAACGGTGGATGGTGCATCAAAAGATAGAATAATCTACTTAAGTCCAACTCATTTATACACATCTCTAAATAATTAAAAGTAAATATAGATCTTTGATACTTTATCAAATACTCTTAGGTGTTGATCTCTACTTTCGACATAAAAACTAGCAAGAATAACCAATGACTCTTTAAAGAAAATCTCTTGTTTTGGTTTGGCAGAGAAATAATTCTTCTAGAAACAGTGCGAAAAATATGATAAAGAAAATAATTAACCAAAACAAAATATATAAACTATCTGAATTTATCAGTTGAATCAAAATATATAAACACCAAACAGTTCCCAGGGCAATTCATTGGTTTCAATCCAAACTCTTGTTTGTCAATCTAAAACATACAAAAGTTTTTATACAATAACAATGGTGAAAAGATAAGTAAAAAAGAAAACCAGAGTAAAACTTCAAATACCGTAACAATGGCGGAAATGCAATGCAGACGGACGGAGGCTGTCGTAAACGGATGGTGAACGGCGGCGAAATGCAACGGAGGAGGCTGTCGTTAACGGACGGTGAACGACGACGAAATGCAACGGAGGAGGGCGACAGTCGGATTGGGTAGGGCAACGTTAACGTTCTCCAGAGGAGAAGAAGGAAAGAAATACGATGAGTACTGTTCTAATTCTTTTTAAAATTCTGGTGGGTATTTAAATTTAATTCTAACTAAACCTACAGCAGCGCTTTTTAATGGCTTTAGCAGCGCTTTAGGAAAGCGCTCTCAAATGTGTGCCTTAGGAATGACAAATAGCAGCGCTTTCTTATATACCACCATATAGCAGCGCTTTACAGAAAAAGTGCTCTCGTAGGTAGGCAATTTTGTTTCTTATGGACCACCTACAGCAGTGCTTTAGAAAAGCGCTTTCATAGGACACCCCTTTAGCAGCGCTTATTAAAAAGCGTTGTCTTTGGTAAGCAATTTTTTTCTTTTTTTTTATGACACTGTAGCAGCACATTTTTAGCAGCGCTTATCAAAAAGCGCTGTCTTTGGTAGGCAATTTTTTTTAATGACTCTTTAGCAGCGCTTTTTTAAGAAGTGTTGTCTTTATATGCGCTGCTAAAAGTCAATTCTGGCGTAGTGTCTAAATTCATATATGAAATATGGAAAACTAAAAGATCTAATCTTAAGAGGCATGCGAGTTTAATCTCCTAATTTAACAAGATTATAGTCATCCATAATGTTACAAAATAACTAAATCATTTGAAGTTGTGTAGATCCTGACACATATACAAGACACGACACTAACATCACCGATAATAATACTATAAATAAAATCATTGAATGTGATAAAATGTCAGTACCATCTTAAATAGCATTAAAAAAAATTAAGGATACTAGGTATTAAATAAAGTGCATATCAATATGTTAATATGTTAGTTGATCAGTGTCTTACACTATATATATTATGGAGTATATGGAGAATGGGGAGCTTTTTGATTATATAATAGAAAAGGGTAGGTTGCAAGAAAATGAAGCACACACATTTTTCAACTGGTATCAATTTGATCAATTTAGATCCTCTCCATTTATTTTTCTTGGATATGTATGGTTTATTTAATTTTTTTATTAAATTGATAATATAGTTACAATTCAAGAATAAAATGTGTGGAAGGTTAGTAAACCAATTTCTCTTGAGGATGCTTCAACGATCTTAAAATATTATGTGAGGATGCTTCAACGATCTTAAAATATTAATTTCTCTTCTTACTACAACAAATTGAACAATTAACATATAATTTGCATGTGTATAAATTTATTTATGTTTATAGTTATCTAACAATGAAAATTTCATTGTTTAAATCTATATAAAAGATAAAAGAACCTTTTTCTTCCATTTGTTTGTCCTTTGTCCAACGAGACTTAATGATATATATATTGAAACTTTGTCACCGGTTAGTATATGTTGCGCAAATTTTACTATGCCAAAGGACCAAAAGCAAAGTGACTTTCCCAACTTATAATTTGATAGACACGTTTCCATACTTCCACCATAACTACTGTTTTATCCGTCCATTTTTAAAACCTAGAGAAATTTTCATACGAAAATTAAACACATAAACATGGATATACATAAGGAAAAGAGATTGAAGACTTTCAAATATATATATATCTATTTATTTGTTTACTAGACTAATGTTCATTGAATGGGATCTAAATTTCTTGCACTCAAAGAATCAAACACTCGCGCATTGTTAAGAGATTGTGGTTGGGTCTAAATTTCTTGCACTCAAAAAATTAAACACTCGCGTGTTATTAAGAAATTGTGGTTGGGTTTAACCCTTAACAAATACAAAGTTTAATTTGTTTTAAATATATTTTAAAGGTTTATTTAAAGGTGGTTTTAGCCCTTAAAATGAGTTGTATAGGTTCTGAGTATACAATTAATTACAACATATGTGTTAACACTTTCAAGGAAAATTTTCCAACCATAAAGTGATTCATATGGATATTGATTCACTTATCAATGAGAAAGGCGCGAGTAGTACTTGAATTACGAGTCAAACTAGGTTTAAATAATAAAATTCATCATGGACCTATAGGATTCAGATGCATGTATAAGAATAGTAATAGCCTTGGTAGTCACTTGATACATGCATTTAAAGCAGATGGATGAAGGCGTCATTTCTACATAGTAATTTAGATGAGTAAATTTACATGGAGCATCCATGGAGTTTTAGTGACACTGGAAAGGGTGGACTAGTTTTAAAATTGAAGAGGTATTTGTATGATTTAAAGTAGTCTCCAATAAAATAGTACATGCATTTTGATTCATATATGATTCAAATTGACTTCATAGGATGTGAGTATTACTGTTGTTCCTTAGATGTAACAATTTAATATTTATACAAGTATTTTACCTTAATGATTTATACATTATTTAGCGTTGAGTTTTGTACTTGTCTTCATTTCCTTCTTGTTTCTTTGTAGCGACTTTGGTTGTTAGTAATGCCCCAGTTGGCTTGACATCCCTACAATGAAATATTTATGGATCACTAGACTTTGTCGGTGTTGGCCAATGAGTAGTAAGCCTGTGTTTTGGAATTTGTGAAGGGTTGTTTTCTTAGGGTGCGGACTTTTGCTTGCTTGTCTTCAGGATGGAAAAAGGTGATTCACTGCACTAAAGTACTTGATGTGCTCTTCACACTTTCTTGGCCATGGTCTTCGTGATTTGCGGCTAACCACGTTGAATTACATTGGCTACCATTTCTGGTTGCCATATTTTCTTGTCTGTTGAATATATCACTTGTTTGTATGATACATTTAGCATTCGATGTGGTAGCGTATTGATTTACACGTAGTATTGAGCATGTTGCTTATGTTTCCTGCAGTGGGCTTGTAATTGATGAGTCTGATAAGAGGCGTAATTTAGTTGTCTTGCTATAGTCATAGTGGTATTTATCTGATAAATAATGGGTGTAAGACACCAAAATTATATTGATAGAAGGTTTCACAAAATCAAATAGTTACTTTTGCATCTGAACATATAGCACTTTAAAATATTCATACTTTAAAAAAGTCAACTTATATGTATATCAAATCAGACCCTGGTGATAAGCTCAGGATGAGTAGAAAATTTTGACATTGAGTTTAATATTTACTAAGATAGAAATTGTTGAGTATTACTCATAAATTTAAAAGAGAGGCAAAAAAGTAAAGAAGTTGAGCGAAAATATAGAATGAAGACAACATTATGAAACGACGATTAAATTGTATTTAACCCAACCGTATATTAGACTCAACAATTTATTGTAAGAAAGCGACTAAATCATACTATTATAGATAAGGCTTGTTATACATAAATTCTAATTTATTCAAAAAACATATAATGACAACTATTCTATAATCCTTCACAAAGAGACGTTGAAGTGTGTAAATAACATCAATTTGCATTTCTATTTTCTCTTTTGTTATTAATTGTATTCTAGAAGTCAACTAATATGGCATTTGTTCAACTAAATTTTTGAAAATTGGATTTGAATCCAAATTTTTATGTAAAATATCTACAAACAACAAGACTCTAGTAAGAGTATGGTATAAAAAAAAACTTAATGATAATTATTTTTAAAACGTTTTATACCATAAAATTAAACTCTTCCTAAACTATCGTATTATTATCAAATATATTTTAAAGAGAAAAACTACTCCTAGTAGCTTCTTAATACAATAATTGTAATTACTTTCATAAAATAAAATTGGTTTGTATAATCATTTACAAAGGAAAAAATGACTTCTGCTTTATATTTAAGAAAAAGAACTCTGAAAAATTAATCAATTAATCCAAAGTTCTAAAAATTATTCTTTGCAAAAGTGTAAACATGATCTCTGTATATATAACAAGCTTCATAAGTTTAAAAGAAAAAACAGCTATGATAAGAAATTAACAAAGGGAAAGAAAATAATGATTGAAAGGAGTACCTGTAGTGGAAAAGAAGTAGTTAAGATTGGTAGCTAAGAATCAAGAACTCGCAACACATGAAAATCTTTTTTTTTTTTTGGTTTGAAGGAACAATCCATATGCATCTCATATTATATATTATTTGATACATGATGATGATATAATAATAATAAAATTAAGGCAAAATAATATTTTTCGTTCCTTAACTTTAGTTTGGGGTCCAGTTTGATCTCTTAACTTTAAAAAGTGACAAGTTGGTTGTCGCTACTGCGAAAATCGGCGCCGGCTGAACAGAAGAGTCGCCACCGTGCGTTATTTATCCCAACGGAGGGAAAGGGAACGCTCGAAGTAAACCTCGCAAAAAAGGGAAAAGGTATGGTCATCGCAACCAAAACCTGGGTTCGGGAGTCGGTTACGCAAGGGGAAGGTATTAGCACCCCTCACGTCCATCGTACTCGATGGGATCCACGCTTGGTGTTTATAAGGAAAAGGGTGTGTTTACCTATCTACGCTAATGGCCAGTCTGAAAAGAAAAGGAAAAGACAGGACTCGACAGAACATACGCTGTTCTGGGCCTACGTACTCCCTCGTGCAATGGGAAAGTCAGAGTCAACGTAGTTCGACTACCTACGGCTAAACAGGGGGCTCTCACACAGCAGTGAGAAGATAAACTGGTTTCAAAGGTTCGGGAACCTATGACTACGATCTGGTCTCAAGTGCACTCGGGCAAGAGAAAAGGGTAACAATCAGTCGTCAGCGGGAAAGTCTCGATCGCACAGCCGCGAGAGAACGAAGGTTAGTTATTAGTGTGCTCGCTAGGATATCGCATCCTATGCCTACATATCCTCGTCTGGCCCGAGGAATCAGAGCAGCTGTAGTTCGGCTAACTACGACTCAAGCTACTCAAAAGCTCCTACTGCTGAGAACGGGAAAAGACACCCTAAAACTATGACTAAAGAGGGGAATCTACCTACTGTTATCATGCCTGGTTGACCATCCTAATGTCTATCATAACGACTCCGCAGCGGAGAAGTCAGAGCTCCTAAGGGATCATGGCAACAGGACTAAACGGCAAACAGGAAATACTGCAAAGTAAAGTAAAGAAATACTGGAAATATGCATGAATGCAACAACTTAAGCAAACAAGGCGCAAAGGCCGCAAGCCACAGAGGTAAGGGAGCTCAGCTCTACCAAATACCAGCAAGCAAAGCCACTCAATAACAAACAAGCAGAAGGAGGACCACCTCAACTTCTCATGCACACAAAGCCTACTTCTAAGATGCACCTAACTCAGAACTATCTAGATGAATTCCTAAGTCTAATGCAACACAACACCACACGAGTCAAACAACACAAAGAGACTAACCCTGAGCAGGGCCCCCTAAACAAAACCTGAAACAAGCCCCTAATCTATCTCTAAACAAAACCCTATGCAACACCTTAAGCAAAGATCTAAGCAAAACTCTAATCAAAACCCTTAGCAAGAGGAATCAATCCCAGTCTCCAAGCTTCAGAACAAGCTTACCAAAGAAAGGGAGCTAAGCAGACAAACTCATAGTGCCTTCCTCGGGAAAGTACCAGGAGGTTACCACTCAGGAGTCATATCCTATGCGGCTCGACAACTGTGATCGGTTTACATTCCTCCTCAGGAGAAACTAAACTCACATGAAGGCTCCGGCATCATTGGATATTTGAGAAAGCCTATCTGAACTAAGGGAACTAAGTGAACAGACCCACAGGACCTTCCTCAGGAAAGTACTAGGAGGCTTCCACTTAGGAATCGTATCCTATGTGGCTCAACAACTGTGATCGGTTTACGTTCCTCCTCAAGAGAAACTAAACTCACATGAAGGCTCCAACATCATTGGATACTTAAGAAATCCTACATAAACTAGAGGAACTAAGTGAACAGACCCCTAGGACCTTCCTCAGGAAAGTACCAGGAGGCTTCCACTTAGGAATCGTATCCCATGTGGCTCAACAACTGTGATCGGTTTACGTTCCTCCTCAGGAGAAACTAAACTCACATGAAGGCTCCAACATCATTGGATACTTAAGAAAGAGGTGAGAAGAAAGAATGAAAGTCATTCATAGTGCCTTCCTCAGGAAAGTACCATAAACTCCCTTCAAACTTCAGGATCTCGAACCTCACAAACAGAGAACAAGCTCCTAGACTAAGCCTCAATCCAATGCATCCTTGCAAGCTCCAACAAGACTTCATTCAGCCTCCATCTTCAAGAAGAAACCACATATCCTCAAACCACAAGAAACTATCTCTGAAGTTCAACCACAGTTGAACTTCAAAGTCAGAAGCCATCAAGACTTCTCTTATCCTCAAGCTCAGACTAAAAACATATCAGAACATCCTACAAAAATCTATCAAAAATCTATGGGAAACCTACATGGCTCTATGACAACATACTAAAAAATCAGAGCAAAATTCATTACCAGATGAAAGAACTAAAATCAACAAGGCAGACGTGCCACAAACCAATTATTCAATATCAATAACAATGCAAAAAAATGCAATTAAAATGAAAATGCATGATTAAGCTAATGTTTTTGTACTATAAAATTCTACATTGAGTTACGAGTCTACAGAAAAAAGAATGGAATTATTTGATCGAACCTACTATTTTTTATGAATTTTCTACTAATATGCATGCACTAAAAGATATTAAAAAAGTCATTGAAATGGAAAATATGCTAAAAATATCAAACAAAAATAAAATGGCATTTTTATTTTTATACAATTTTCTAGACATTATTATTGGCCTATAGCAAAAAGAAGAATTAAAAACCATTGATTTTTCTATTTTATATGATTTTATACAAGATGCAAAAAAAAGTGTTAAAAGAAATCAAAGAAAAAAAAAGAATAAAAGGGAGGGGGTTCAGCAAAAGCAATCCCTAGTTATTATTGTATTGGGCCCACGCTAGGGGAGGGCGTGAATATCAATTACGCAGGGTCCATGGCCCATCAGAAAATCTAATAAAAACAGAAAGAAAGAAAAACGCATGGGGGTGCAGTATGAGTAATTTCCTGGTTAGTTCTCATTGGGCTTACGCACAAGGGGGTGCGAATAGCATTAAGGGCCTAAGGCCCAATCCTCGTTTTCACTCTGCTCTCACGCTCAGGGGGGGATGAGTAAACTGGGAGTGTTTCAGCAATTCCCATTTGGGCTTGGCCCAACCGAAACCCTAACCCACACCCTCAAGACACAAAACCTATCTTCCTCTCCCACCACCTGAACACTGTTCACTATCAACAAACCCTAGCTTCGTCCCCAACCTTCATCCTCTCTGAAACGACCCTAATCTCAAGCAAACAAACTAATCTCAAAATCAGCATCAACGATCACTCCTGAGAAACCACTGTCATCACCAATTGAGACTTCAAATACATCTCAAAGGACTAACCCTAACGAAACCCCTCACAGCCTCAACGTTGGAACCTGAATCAATTCAAGGTTGAACCCTATCGCATGCGAAGAACAGAGTTTAGAGAGGAAGGAGACAAGAACCTGGATGACGAGATTTTCTGGAGAACGCTTCCTGAAACCGGAGCAAGCGATGAAGTTCTTCTGGGGGAAAAAAGTGAACGATTGATGGAGGTCTATGAGTTTCTGGACGAAGATTCAAGTGAATCTGGGCGCGTCTTTGAAGATATTGATGGCTATCATTGAGGATCTTGAACGGTTTTCTGGGGAATGCACGAAGAACAGGTGAAGTTCTTTAGTGATCGATGATGATAAACGAAGACGTTCTGGGGAGAGATTGAAGAACGATGAAGCTTTGAGGGGTTTCTGGAAAACTTTGATGAAGGATCTGGAAAATCCTTTGAAGTTTCCGGCGACGTGGCCGAGTTCTCCGGCGAGGTGAAGATGAAGTTGGATGGAGGAAGATCGGAGAAGAACGAAGGGTTTGGAGGAATTTTTGAGTTTTTTGCAGTTTTCGGCAAGGGACGGTGGCCGGAGACGGTTAGACGGTGGCCGTTGGGGAGGTTCAGGGCGGATGCATGGCCGGCGGCGAGGTCCCGGTGATGCTCAGGTGAGGGGCTGTGGTGGTGACAAGTGGTGAAGGGGAGGTCAGAGGTGGTGACACGCGTGAGTGGGAGAGACTGGGGGAAGACACGTGGCTGGACGTGTGGCAGAAGAGAGAGTGAGGGTCTGAGTGGGACGCGTGTGAGATTCTGAGCTGAGGGAGATTGTGAGGTGGTGGGTCCTAGTTTGCACGCGTGGATCAGCTTTTATGCTGACAAGTGGCAGCGCAGCTTTCTGGACAAAAAAATGGATCACACAAAACTAATAATGGGCCTTCAAAAATGCCCTTTCTGGGCCCACACGAAAACTGAACAAAAACACTTAAAAACTGAATAGTAAAACTAAATCTGATTATCTAATTAAAAACAATTAAGACCTAATTAACTAATGACTAATCCTAATTAACTAAATGCAGATTAACTATCCTAATTGACCTAAACATGATTAAAATCCTAATTAACCTGATTAAACCTAAAAAACAGAATTAACACCTAATTAAACTAATTACCCTAATTAAATCTAAAAAAATGATTAAAATCTAATTACCTCTATTAAAGTTCTATTTAACTCCTATTCTATAAAATGCCTATTAAAATTCTACACTATTATTTATAATATCTATTTAAAAGAAAAACTATATTAAAACATACCCTATTTATTTCTATTTTAAAAAACTATTAACATTCCTATTAGTATAAAAGAAAAATCTATAATACTTTCTATATTATCTAAAACAATTAAAACTATTTAAATTCTTTTATATTCTAAAAATGATAAAAAAAACTATTAAATCTATTTTAAAAATTCTATAAAACTCTAAAAGAAAGATTTAAACTATTTAAAATTCTAAAAATCTATTTAAATCCCTAAAAAAATGCAGACAACTGCAAATGACCACCACAAAAGAGCGCGCGAGACCAGATCGAATCGAACAGAGAACCCCGGGCATCAGAATATCCCCAAAATCACTATGCAAGCTAAGAATCACCGAGGAGCGCACAATTTCCCGAAAATAAAACCCTGATGATCTAGACTGGATCTGCCATAGTTAGTAAATGAAACCCAAGCTGTAACCCTGATATCCTCTGCCGGTGCACAAATGTCATGCGTCTGATTTGCGAATATGAATTTAAACCACGAGTCAGATAGGAGAATCGGTTGGTCAAATTTTAGGGTGCAACATTGGTTCTCTAATTTTTGAAATGGTGTCACGTTTATCCTTTTGTTTGTTGTTGTTAGACAAAGTTTGAAAAAAAATGTCACGTTTGTCCATGTAGACTTGATGTTGCTGACGTGGATATGAAATGTCTTAAAACAAATCCCCTTTGACCTTGGTTTCCATTACCCAGAAGATAAAACGTTTGTACAGTAAACTCAATGAATCATTGAAGACGATTCAAGGATTCAATACGCGAAGGATTGAAGACGCGAAGAATTGAGGGCGGAGGATTGAAGACGATTCAAGGAGACATTATCAAAAGGTTAGTTCATTTTTCTCTAATTTAGGGTTTACGAATCTCATAGGGCAATATCTGCTAGAGGTTCAGATTTAGGGTTTATGTAAAAAATTTAGTGTAAACTTTAATTATTTAGATGATATGATTACGTATCATGGATGAATACATAACTCTCAAAATTCATCATAGTGGTGAGTTCACCGATGAAGGTCGTAGTGTATGTGAGAATGAAATAGTAAATGATTTGAGAGTAGATGTAGACAAATGGAGTTATTTTGAGCTAGTTGGTGTATTGAAAGACTTGGGTTATAGGGATTTTGAAACAATATTTTACAAGCACCCTCAATTTGGGATGAATCCACTTGTTGCTGACAATGGTGCTTTAGAAATTGCAGATCTTTATAGGGTGCACCAAAATGTTGATATTTATATTGAGCACACCTTGTCTCAACCTGACTACTGTGATGTTGTTGTTGATGAAACTGATGAGGACCTTGCTGAAATTGTAGATGAGGTGGAGGAGTTACTTAGTCAACTGCATGATGAAGTTGTGGAAGTTGAACAAACCACTGTTGTGATGGAGGAAGGTGGTGTTAGAGTTGATCAAGCCACTATTGGGTTGGAGGAAGGTAATGTTGGAGTTAATCAAGGGAATCCTGCAGTGGATGAACATATTGTTGGAGTTGAGGAAATTAATGTTGGAGTTGAACAAGGAAATCCTACAGGGGAAGAAGGTAATGTTGGAGTTGAGGAAATTAATGTTGGAGTTGAACAAGGGAATCCTGCAGGGGAAGAAGGTAATGTTAGAGTTGAAAAACGTAAAGCTGCAGTAGATGATGACTTAAGTTTATCTTCTGATGATAGTGAAGATGAGGACTACAATTATGATAGTGCACAAGATGTGGCTTTTGAGGATGAGTCTGATGGGTGTGATGAGATTGAGGAGGATGAACTTGATACCCTAATTGGTCATGAAAATGATGGTAATGGAGAAGTCCAAGAACTTAATGATAAGTCTTTAGAAGATAAAGGGAGTGACAATGACAGTGAGGGCATGCAAAGTGGCTGTGACGGTGATGATAGTAGTGGAGTTCTAAGAAAAAAGCATCCAGTTTTCAGACAGCCAAAAGACATGTCAGATTACAAATGGGATGTGGTAATGTACTTTAGTTCAAAGGGTGATTTTAGGGAAGCAATAACAACTTATATTGTGCAAAATGGTAGAGACCTAAGGTTTATAAAAATGACCGAGTTAGGGTAAGGGTTAGATGTAAAGTTGGTTGTGAGTGGGAGGCTTATTGTAGCAAGTTTTCAAATGAAGACACTTGGCAACTCAGGAAAGTAATTGACAAATACAATTGTAGTAGAGAGTAGAATGTGAAGCTGATGAGTACAAAATGGTTGAGTAAAAGAATTCATAATAGCTTGAAAAACAATCCAAGGTTGAGTATAAAGGATATTAAGGAGAAGGAACAAAAAAAGTGGAATGTTGGGGTCAACAAAACCAAAGCTATAAGAGCAAGATTTGCAGCTAGAGATTATGTTGATTGTTCTTTTTTAGGAGATTACACAAGGGTCTATGACTACTGTTATGAACTGTTAAGAGTCAATCTAGGGTCAACAGTTAAGCTCAATGTTGAGCATGTACAAGAAGGTGTTGAGGATGAAAGACCATATTTTAGAAGGCTTTACATATGTTATGCTGCATGTAAGGAAAGCTTTAAGTTGTGCAGGCATGTAATAGGTCTAGATGGGTGTTTTCTGAAGGGGTTGTGTGGAGGGCAGATTATGGATGCCATTGGGAGGGATCCTAATGACCAGATGTTTCCCATAGAATATGCAGTTGTGGAGAGTGAAAACAATGATAGATGGACTTGGTTTTTAGAGCTGTTAATTGGTGACCTTGGAGGAAAAGATGAATGTCTGACTTACACCTTCATCTCAGACCAACAAAAGGCAAGTTTTACATTTATTCTTATGGTTTTATGTGTTTCTGTTTTTCTATATTGTATGTTATGCTACATTGTATGTTATGCTATTGCAGGATCTGCTACCTACTATGGATGAGCTATTGCCAAGGGTGGAGCACAGGTTTTGTGTTAGGCACCTCTAAAATAATTTTAGGAAAAAGTTTTCTGGAAAGATGTTGAAGGACATAATATGGAAGGCTGCCAAGTAAACATACCCACGGGCATGGGAAAGAGAGATGAAGGGAATGAGGGTCATCAATGAAGAAGCATTTAAACATATGATGAAGACCCCATAAAAGTTTTGGAGTAGATCTTACTTTAGGACTGAAAACAAATGTGATGTTGTTCTCAACAACATGTATGAATCCTTTAATAGTGTCATTCTTGATGCAAGGGAAAAACCTCTAATCACTATGTTGGAAGACATCAGAATATACATGATAGAGAGATGGGAAAATAACAGAATGAGGTTTGGTACTTTGGATGAGGATGATATATTGCCCAATATTAAAAAGAAACTTGATGTCACAAGCACATACACCAACAACTGGCTAGTAAGGTATGTAATATCGGCATACATTAATTCTTTAGGATGTTTATAACATACATGTGACTAATATATTATGTTTGTTTAATTATTTAGGATGTCTGATGAACATATATTTGAAGTAAGGCACTTGAAAAATCAAGCTGAAAAATTTGTTGTGAACCTGAAAGATCATATATGTTCATGCAGAAGATGGGAACTCACAGGACTCTCATGTGTCCATGTTTTGTCTGCTATGAAGAGTAGGAATTTCAAAATTGATACTTACATTCCAGATTATTATAGTATTTCAAGGTACAAGGTAATTTATAAGCATGTGATCTACCATGTTAATGAATCAAACTTGTGGGTTAAGACACCATATCCAGATGTGAAACCACCCACGTTCAGGAAGATGCCTGGTAGACCTAAGAAGGGGAGGAACCTAGAACAAGGTCAAATTGATGGGTCAAATCGCAAATTGAGAAGAACAGGTTTCGTGGTGAAGTGTAGTAGGTGTAAGAAAGCAGGACACTACAAGTCTACATGTAAGGACACAACAACTCAGACTACTCAACAATCAGCCCAACCCTCTCATACTCCAACTCAGACTGCTCAACAATCAGCCCAACACACTCCTACTCCAAAAACTCAGCCTACTCAACAACCAAGCCAACCCTCTCAGAACACAATAACACACACTGCTAAGGAAGCTTCTACTCAACAATCTAGCCAAGTATCTCAGACTTCTAAGGGAATGGCTGCTTAGAAGACACGTGGATCTGCTAAGGACAAGACACAAAAGCTGCCTGTTAGGAAGCCAACAAGACCTTTTGTACCACCTGGGCCTATAACTAGGTTGAGTGCTGCCAAGAACGTTGTTGGCTCAGTAACAAGGAGGTCTACTCCAACAAAGAGGATCACGCCAAAGAAGAAACTCTAGATATAATTAGGCTATCATGTCATGTGGAATCACATTATGTACTTTGTTGTATAATTAGTTTATGTTTTTTGTTGTTGTTTGGAACATGTGTATTATAAGTTTATGTATCCTGCTATTGTTTGAAACATGTGTAGAATGACTTTATGTATTTTGTGGAACCTATTATAAAATGGACATGTTATGAAATGTATCAGTTGTGTTAAAAGCAGAACCTATTTATGGACCTGTTATGAATTTTATTTAAAAGCAGAACCAACTTATAGGTCATAATGTTTATGGACCTGTCATAATGTGCTGTAAAAAATTCAGACCAAAAAAATGCAGACCAACTTTGACAGGTCTATAACAGACCAAGTAAACATAAAAACAGAACATACCAAATAATCTTTAACAATGCATACCAACTTAAAAACACTTTGACAGGTCTATAACAGACCAAGTTAACATAAAAACAGAACATACCTAATAGAACTTATAAATCATTGTGTGTTAAAACTAAAACTGATACAATCCAAAACTAAAACTGATACATTCATGTTGAACTGCAAAAAGTAAAATTAGAATCCACTGCAGGATTAGAATCAACTATTACATTCATGTTGAACTGATACAATCAAAAACTGATACAAACTTTAACTGAACTTAAAGCTAATTCTTACAACCAAAAGTTAACTTAATTCCTTCAAAACAAACCATAACATACTACTTACAAATAAACCTTAATACCCTAACTATTTCTAACAACTAATACAATGATAATCATCACAAATATCAAATTCAAAATCTTTTTCCACTTCATGATATTCTTCATTTCACTTTTAAGTTTCATCAACTTTTTCTCTAATTCTTCATTCTCCATTGTCACTTTTTCAATGTTCTTTTTTGCTTTAGCAAGTCCCTTAATTACCACACCCAGCCTATGCATTCAGAATTGTTCCTTCTCATCACCCACCTCCTTATAAAACCAACCAAAGAAACCACAAATAGCTTGCATACCTCCCTGTAAGTTTCATTGTTTAGAGGACGATGGAGAATGAATTTAAACTTAAACGGAAACAGAATTTATTAACAGATTTCAAAAAGCTTGCATACCTTATAATTTGGACAACCCCAGAAATTTTTTTCCATATTCTTAACCGTAGTTGCCCTTATTTAAGTTGCAGTATGGGAATGGGAGGAGGAAGGAGAAGGAAACAACATGAAGAAGATAACTTGCCAAGTCATCTGCCACGTACACAAAATGAACGGACGTTTGGGGACAACTAACGGTGAGGACTCAATTGACACTATTTTAAAAGTTAAAGGACCAACTTGTCACTTTTTAAAATTAAGGGACCAAACTGGACCCCGAGTTAAAGTTAAGAGACGAAAAGAGATATTTTGCCTAAAATTAAGAAAGAACAAAAACTAATATTAACATAGACATGATGATAATATAATAATAATAAAATTAAGAAAGAACAAAAACTAATATTAACAGAGAAATGCTAATAACACTCTCTTTTCAACACTCTCAAATACTTATTTTCTCATTAATTAATATGTATGGGTCCTACCATTTTATATGAAACCTATTTACAAAGTAAAGGATCCATACATGTTTCAACCAATAAAAAAGTGAGTGTTAAAAGAGTGTTGCTAACACTCCTTGTTATTAACAAAGACAAATTACGGAGAAAACGAGGACAGAAACATTTTCTTCTAACTAGGTGCAACATTGTTTTCAAATGACTTATGCTCGTTCATATATTTGTCATTTGCATTTATCATTGGATTAAAACAAGCTAATCATAAAAGTTTTTTTGTAAAATTTCTTTTAAAAAATGTAAGAGTTTTTGAAAAAACGATAATAAAAAAGCCTCATTAGTTTTCACGCATCATGATATCAAATGTCACATGAATTCTAAAGTAAAATTTCATCCTGCATAAGAATGAGAATATCGGCTTATTAAAAAAACTGGAGGCCTATTTAACTACATGATAAAAAAAACTTCTGATTATAACTACATATTAAAATATGACTTGATGTCTGCAAAATATTTTATTTATGCCTGGTAATTAAATTTTTCCTCCACGTATTCATCCAAATATAAACTTCTATATCAATTCAAAGACATAATGAATACTTGAAATTCATTAATCAACAGTAAAGTTAATTAAATATTTACAAATCACCACCGAAAGAAAGTACCCTACCAATTAATCATTTGATTTTTAAAATAATAATAATAATACAAGTAACAAACAAAAGCAGAAGAGTAATGTCATGCAAGTAGATAAATAGTCAATATAACACTAGGTTCAATACCATAAATAACTGTATCAGTTGGGGGATGTTTCTTCCATAAAATTCCCACATATTTCACAGGATTGGAAAACTCAATTCTCTGTGAAAAGGGAAGCAAATACCATATTTAGGATTGCCTCGTAATAATCATGATTACCCAAATTATAAAAACTGAGGGTATACTAAAAGTACAAGCATAAGGTCAACCCAGAAAGAGCAATTATATGTACAACATGAGCTTATTCACATGCAACAATAGGACACCTCAGGTCCTCCATGTGAGTCTGTACTATCTTTGTACTAAAGTACACGAAGCTGCGCAAGGAAGGCAGCACAAAGATCCAAGAAAAGAAACTGCGGTCCCTCGACCCTTTGAAGATCAAGGAGATATTTCTCCTGAGTTTTGTACAGCTGGAAAAGATATTAACAATTGGTCAGAGAATATCCTAGGAAAAAAAATAGTTAGACACCAGACACCTTCAATTTAAAGTGTGCGTGTTAGATAGATAACTAGTTTGTTTTTACAATAGATTCCGGACACATGTTTTTTCTATAAGAATAACTATTTGGTTGCAAATCCAATCAAAATATATCCATCATGACTTTAACATGTCAATCTAATTGTTTAGTACTAAAAAATAGAAGGTTTGAGGAAAAATAATAATTTGGAGACCCTTAAACATTGGCTTCAAACTACTAATATTTAGCAAAGAATTTTCTATCTCTTGCGAGCATCAGTGAATAACAATGAAAAAGTTGTTAAACTGGTAATCAAACAATTAATTTAAATCTAAAACAAATCAGAGATTAGGGTTATCAAGATAACCTGCAGTTCAAACTTGACTACACTTGATTTTGGAACGGCTTCACTCTCAATAATGCCGGCATTTCCAAGAAAATTATTATTAAGCACAGAATTGTTCACCATTCCTCCCTGATGACCAGGGATGCCGACGACCCATCTGCACTTCATATTATAGTGTCCAATTTTTTTCCAACAGACGTTCAGTCCTTGCAAAGCTTTAAGAACCTCGACCATTATTTCTCGAGGTTGGGCTCGAGACTAGCACAAGTCAACAAACAGATAAGTTACAGGTAACTATCAAAACAAAAAAGTGTATTAAAACTTCAATATTTCTGATGACAACAGATTAATATCAACAGATAATGACTTAACACCTAATGTGAGAAAAGGAAGCATATATGTAATAACACATTCATTCAACAAATTTGATGATTCATTCTCAAAAGAGACACAAAATCAGTTGAAACAATAAGACATCCAACAATTATTTCATTAAGAGCTAGAAATCATTGCTGGTGATGGTAGAAGAAATTAAATATGCCGAGCAATATAAAACCATTATGGAATCCAGATGCGATATGAAAAAAACAAAACAAGTAAAGCACTGCACCTGAAGCCCAAGGGCCCATTTTCTCTCGGCAGGGAACTGTTGCCTCATTCCTACTCCCTGATAACCTAAAAAGTGGTGCCCACCAGCTGGAGAAACAACTTCACCGGAGTTGATACGGTTCAAACCAGGATCCTTAGAAATCATATCATACAAACAAAACTAGTGAGCTTCTAAAAAGATGTAAATAAAGAAATATAATATCAAGAATAGAAAAACCAAAATTTCCATGGTAAGTTTCACAGTATGATTTCAAGCTAGAAAGTTAAACTGCATAAACAACTGTCTTCAAAGCTAGAAAGTTTCACAGCATGATTTACTCGTGCAAATACTGTTTAGAGTATAACCAGCAATTTTGAGACTACTGCATATTTCACATGGGGATGGGGATACAATTTAAAAGTAAGTTAAAAATGTGTCCTATCAACTTTAAGATATAAACTAAATGGCTGAATCACTTCATAAAAGACAGACAACTAATGTAGTTATACGTAATTGAAGAGAAAACAAACCCACCATTGTCTCTTGAAACTCAGCTCCAAGATAGCCAGTGGAAACACGATAACGATTGTCCAATAGCAAATAGTAAGTTACAGTACCCTGAAATAAATTGATGGTAGTAAGAAGCAATCTGGCAGGAAGGAATACAAGGTCAAAATGAAAGAAACAAACCTCATTTTGCACCCTGTTGCTAAGGGACTCAACCAATTGATCCCTGTCAAATCCCCTATTAACCACCTCCTGAAGAATCTCCTCATCAATCTGCAAAATCACTATATTAGTTGGAATTTTTTGAACTGATTAATACAAGCATAGGTTTGTTATTCTGGACTTCAAAAAACACAACCAATTGAAGCTCTAGTGTGCCACAGAAATGTAAAAGGAAAACAGATTCCTTAAAACAATAAAACCAAACCTTTTTGGCTTGTTGAAGTGTATCCGGTGGTGGCACTGCCAAATAACGCGGCAGACGAAGTTGGAACCATTGGTGTTGGCGGATCTCAGGTATGGTAATCCTTTTCATGGGATCCACCACAAGCAGCCTTGGTATCAAATCTCTGGCACCAGGAGATAGATGACTGGGAAGAGTATATATCCCACCCTACAACAAATAACAAGAGAACTACTTCAGAAGAAAATTAAAAACTATCTGCAAAAAGCGTCATTGGTAAATTAATGATAAACATAAACCTGATTTGAGTAATGAGATTCTAAAAAATAAGACTGAACTATGTTACACAATGAAATCTCTAAAGCAATCTAGATCATGCGTCAGAACTCGGACAAGAAAGAATCACGAAACTGTGAAATGAAATGAGTGTGAAATCAATAGATGAGTAGGATGATATAAGTTCCATGATCTTGAAAGGTTGAAGAGACCGGCAAAAAAATCCACGCATTTCCCCAATTTTTCTTCAGTGTGGATCATGCCTCCTTTTATCATAAGACAGTAGAGGATAATGAAGACCACTATTTCCTCTCTAGTGTCCCTGCTCCGCCAAGAATCTTCTCATTTCTCAACCAAGGTTGTCAAAATCAAGAATCTATGTAAACACGGTGAAATCTCCATACAAAACTAATGTTTAAGACCTCCATCTTGGTATCTAAACATAATGTAATACTGTATGCAAATTAAATATTCAACTTTCCAACCTAGTAATGAAGAAAACCAATTACGTTAAAATATTTAAACACTAAACCGGGCAAGGCAAGACGTACAAACACAGCATAATAATTCAAAACTGATGGACAAATTCATAGATGATAAGATAATTTCATAACTCAGGACACAGAAAGAGTAAAAACTTCAAAATTGAAGGAAAAATCAACAAAACAAAAGGCTATGTTGTTAATCCCAGATAACGTCGTCGCATAGCACCAACCTTAAAATGCTATAGCAGGCATATCCAATAGCAAGATGGCCACCATTACTAAGACTAAAACTTAGTGCAGAGTAAACACAAATACTCAAAAATAGAAAAATACACAAAATCAAAGAGATCATTACATAATAAAAGAACCTAAAGTACAGAGCAATAAAACTTAAACAGAGAAGATAACATAACAGAACTAAAAGTAGGAGAAGAAACGAACAATTGTTTGTGAGCAAGAAAATAACAGATTGAAGAACAAAAGATTACCCTTAAAGGGTTTGAATTGACAACATAGTCAAAAGGTTCAAAATTACTAAATACAAAAGAATAGTAAGATTTTAGATGTATCTCTGGAGTTGAGTGCTACAGTTGGGAGGTTAATGTGTGTGTACTATCATACTATGGAGCCCTTATCAATGATTCCACTGTTGCATTATGGGCTTCAGAAACACACTTAGCTATTGTAATCTGGGATTTTGTAAAACACTAAATTTTTTTAGTTTTAGGCATGTCTGAAGAAAATAAACAACCTAGGTTGGTTATTTTTAAACCTCATCAAACTTAGGGAAGAGTGCATGAGAGAAAAAAGAGAAGAGAAATGGTGATTCTCTATTGTTTGGTTAGATGAGAAATAGAGGAGAGAAAAATAAAGCTGATGCGGCCCACTGCTTTTACAATCACCTCAACCATGCGAAGAAAGGGAAGCAAGAGAACATATTGTTTTGAATTTCCATTTCTACCCTCGTGATATACATATATTTTAATTTGGTACATATTCTTTGCAACAATGTTTGTTTCAATTTCGAAAAAGCTTCCGAGCTAATTTGAAAATACATACATATACATACATGTTCATATTAAATGCAAAAAAGTTATTATATATGAAATTATAAAAATATACGCTATTTAATGAATTTGTACAAAGTGATTTGCAGCAATAAGTTGATAACTATTCCAATACAGAAGATTATATTTTTCTAGTACGCACAAATTATTATTGATGTGCCTGCATATAAAAACAGTGCATTTATCTTGAAGTATAACCATAAGTTGATAACTATTCCATCATAGAAGATAATATTTTTTCTACACAAAAATTATTAATGTCAGGCCAAATCACAACTCTCCATCAGCACATGGAAAATGCCAAGCTCAAAACCAGTAAGAAAATAATATTGTAAAGAGCTACATTGGATAGTGATACAGCATGAACAATGGTTATAAATTGGGAGTTGGGACAATCCTCACCCAATGAGCTAGCTTTAGGCGATGAGTTAGGCCTAAACCCAAATTCCAAAAAATATGACTTGACAGTGGTGAGTAAGAAATATCTACTAGTCCTTACAAACCCACAAAAACAAAAATGAGACTCTACCTTTATTTTTTTGAAGAGGTTGGGAATATTTTCATCATCAAAAGGTAGAGTGCCGCAGAGAAGTGCGTATAAAATTACACCGCAGCTCCAAACATCTACTTCAGGTCCAGCATATAATTTCCCAGAGATAACCTGTGCAAAATAAGTTTGACCGCGAAGTATGAATCAGGATGAAAATGTAAGTTATGAAAATGTATAAAGTATGAAAATGAGCAACGTCAACAATAATAACTTATTTAATTACAAATTTAAAATCCCTAGATATACAAACCTCTGGAGCAGCATAGTTGGGGCTTCCACAACTTGTCTTGAGAAAGTGGCCATCACGCATGATGTTGCTCAAACCAAAATCAGCAATCTTGACACTCCATTTTGAGTCCAAAAGTAAATTCTCAGGTTTCAGGTCTCTATGAACTACCATATTCCTGTGACAGTACTCCACACCAGAGATTATCTGCTTCCAAAGCAGAAGTTAGCTAAAATACTGTGTCAGGTATAAGCTTCTCAAGTACACATAACAGAAGAAATTATACCTGCTGGAAGAAACTGCGGGCTTCATCTTCTTGCAACCTACCCTTTTCTACGATGTAATCGAAGAGCTCTCCAGATTTCACATATTCCATCACCACATAAATGTCTGTTGGGGTTTCCACAACCTCATAAAGACGTATAATGTGATGATGCATGAACAATCTTAAAATTTTGATTTCTCTTCTCACTGCAACAGATTGAAGAAAAAATATTATGAGCATATTAACTCAACCAAGACTAGCTTGAACCAAAAACACAGAATTTGAATACTATAGCCTAAGAAAATCAATTATCAACCTCCATATACACATAAAATATGTTATTGAACAGCTACAAAATTACTGAAAATGAATGGAAAAAAGTAAACATTAAAATGAAGTCCTGCAATTCGATAGGGAGTATGAGTCATTGGTATGCAAAACCTTTCTCTTCCATTTCCATGTTCTTTATCTTGCGACGGTTAAGAATCTTTATTGCGACTTTATGACCAGTCAATACATGCTCTGCAATTTTCACTTTGCCAAAGGACCCAATGCCAAGTGTTTTTCCCATTTTATAGTTCCGTAGAAATGCGTTCACATTTCCACCACCCGGGCCAGCTGATCCATCCATTTTCGAAATCTAGGGGAAAATTTAAAAATAAAAAAAACAATGTAAAACAAACATATTAAAGTATATGAAAATGGATGCACACACGCGCAAAATAGATCAAAGACATCATTGGATATGAAATCAAATAAATAAATGACGGGATCATATGCTAAGCGATTAAAAAATCCAACAGATCTATAACAAATGTACAAATTTAATTGGCGCTCACAGCATAATTTTCCTCTAATAAGCGTTATGTTTAGTCGAGTTTTAAAACAAAATTACTGACTTTCTTTATTGAGTTAATGGAACTTTTACCGTTGACTAAACAATGTATACAATCGGATGCAAACAGAAATTATTACAGAAAGCAAAATAAGTAAACTTATTTCCTTTATAAGGCGTCATGATACACGTGAGGTCCTCGTTGACTACCTTAAACAATGTATACAATCGGATGCAAACAGAAATTATTACAGAAAGCAAAATAAGTAAACTTATTTCCTTTATAAAGCGTCATGATACACGTGAGGTCCTCGTTGATTTTATGGAAAATATCTTCTCAGTTAACAGCATTAGGTGCACAGCTCGAGAAATATACGTTTTTTCCTAATACTTAGTTCGTGTGCAAAATTCTACCTACAAAAATAATACAATAGAAAAGCTAACAAAAAAGAGGAAACTGACGCAACAAAAACGCCAAAGAGTGAATCTACCGGTCCTCGTTGATTTTATGGAAAATATCTTCTCAGTTAACAGCATTACGTGCACAGCTCGAGAAATATACGTTTTTTCCTAATATTTAGTTCGTGTGCAAAATTCTACCTACAAAAATAATACAATAGAAAAGCTAACAAAAAAGAGGAAACTGATGCAACAAAAACGCCAAAGAGTGAATCTACAGGTCCTCGTTGATTTTATGGAAAATATCTTCTCAGTTAACAGCATTACGTGCACAGCTCGAGAAATATACGTTTTTTTCCTAATATTTAGTTCGTGTGCGAAATTCAACTACAATAAGAATACAATAGAAAAGCTAAAAGAAAAGAGGAAACTGACGCAACAAAAACGCCAAAGAGTGAATCTACCGGGCCTCGTTGATTTAATGGAAAATATCTTCTCAGTTAACAGCATTAGGTGCACAGCTTGAGAAATATACGTTTTTTTCTTAATATTTAGTTTGTGTGCAAAATTAATACAATAGAAGAACTAACAGAAAAGAGGAAACCGACGCAACCAAAACGCCAAAGAGTGAATCTACTACACCAAGGTAACGCACCGGGTTTTCGTCCCTTGGTGAGGTGCATGCATGTGGAACCTTCGGCATGCGTTTCTAGTTCAAGCAAACAAACAATTAGATCGTTGGCGCCATTCTTCAATTTGAGACACAAATTATCAGCACTTCTTGCATAAATACCCCAAAAAACTCTAGGGTTTTGACATTAAATCCACCTCTAACCACCTTACTTCCCTCTTCTCAAAAACCATCACCTCATATAAATACCTCAATTCCCTTCTACCGCGCTTACAACAACTTTCCCTCAATAACACAAACCCTCAACCACCATATGTTTTCTCTTCTCAAAAACCATCACCTCAGATAGACACCTCAATTTCTTTCCACCACACTTACAAGTTACAACAATCTTCTCTCAATTTTTCTACACTAACCTAAAATCCAGTCCTCCTCAACAAATCTAAACGAGAATCTTACATCTACCACACCTAATGTCCTCATTCAGTTACTCCCAATGATAACAAAAACAACTTAATTAACACAGTTCAATTCTAAAAAATATTGAAACAATATCCTCAGGTAAAATTTTCACAATTCATCGAGAAAATAATCCAGATCCAAACAAACGGAGGATGAAACAGAATCTTCAGATCAAAAGGACGAACAAAATCAGTAAACACGTGCATGAAAAGTAGAAATCGAAAAGAAAAAAAAAAGAGAGAAAAACGAAGCGCGAAACCTCACCAGTGATTAGAGAGAAACGGAAGTTGCAGTGAGAGATAGAGAGAGTGAAAAAACCCTAAATCGGGTTTTGTGAATTGGGGAAGAATGAAAATGAACGTGACGATGATGGAAGAAAACACGGTTCGATTTTGATGCTGTTCTATTCTATTGTGTTGAGAAGACGCCAATGAAACGCTGCGTTTTTTACGGTCTTTTTATTTTTTACATTCCCCACGCAATTAATTTGGTATCATGTTCTTTTTTATATTTGTTTGTTTGTGCTGAATTTAAGAACATTTTTTATTTATTTTTGGAAAATATAGATTATTTTGTATGTTAATTAGGTTTAAGTGGTGTGTAATTTAAAAAATGGTTTTAAAATGCTTACTTATACAAACTTGTTGTTTTTATGAAGGTCTATTTAGTAATATGGCGCTTTAGTGTGCATTTATTATTTTTTAATTAAAGTTGTTAAAACACACTTTCATAAAAATAAATAGATGTATTATAGCAATCTCTACATGAGTTTGTTATAATATACATATTTGTTTTTATGAAAGTAGATTTTAGTAGCATGCACCTTAAGGTGCATTTAAGAATTTTTTAGTTGGAACCGTCTAAAATAGGCCTTCATATAAATAAATAGGTCTACATTATATTATTATAAGTTGTTTTAGAAAACAAATTGCACGACATTATAAGTCATTTTATGAATCATTAATGTTATTTTTTCTTTTATACATTTAAATATTTATTATTCTCTTTTCTTTTGTAAATTTATTTTTTAATATCATTAATAAAAGACAATTTTGTGAAAGTATTCACAATTTCTCTTTTCCATATTATAATTATTACATTTCTTAATATGTGTGAAAAGTCAAAAACGACTTATAATAAAAAACGGAGAGAGTATATTACACTCGTTTTTTTCAAATACATTAATTTAGTTTTTTAGGGATATAGTAGTATTTTATAATTCCAAAAAGATGTCTAAAAAGGGGTGGCAAAGCCGGGCGGCCTGTCCCGTTTAGACCCGACCCATTTAAACTCGTTCAAAAGTGGGGCGAACCAACTTAGGCGTCTGAGCTCAAAAGTCAAGCCCGTCCCATTTACTAACGAGTTGGCGGGTCGGTCCGCCAATTTTTTTTTTACAATTTGATTTACTACATAACTTACAAATTTGTTAATCATTATCAAAGAGACCGACAAATTTTAACAATGCATAGTAAATTTTAACAAGTCTTAATGTAAATGTCATATTCTTTAACCTAAACAAAAAATGCAACTATAATACCAAAAACATAAAACAAACACACTAAAATTTCAAAATAATCTTTTTTGTTCAAAAAAACAACAAGCACAACCTAGTTAAAAACATCTAGGGACACAAATCTAGAAAACAAACTACTACAAACTAAACAAAGACAACTAAGAACCAATAAAAAAACTAATCTTAAATACTTCATGACAAACACTTCATCAATAATCATTTATGTCGTAAACATACGAAGCTTTGAATGATATCGTAGTCATTCGATGAAACCTTCCACCATCTCTCTCCTTGTCATCACCCACTATTTAATAATCATCAAGATCGACAACATCAAAATTAGTAGATTTATCAATGAAAGCATCTCAAAAATAAAACAATCTAAGAAAAATCAAATATTCATTATTTAAAAATTATCAATACAAATAATAAGCATTTCGTTGAGTATTTTAGTGTCAAAAAATAAATAAAATAAGAACTCAAATAGAATAAAATACAAATAAAAACTTTATTATCATAATGAGAAACAAACACCTCTGTGTAAAACTTACCTTATAGCTTTAGAACCCGGCTGCAATGACAGCGAGTTATAGAAAATTGAAAAGAATGTATTCTCTATGTTTTTCAATAAAGATTTTTCCTATTATGAGTGAAAATAAAGAAAGAAGCAAAGACCAATTAATGTCTTCAAAATGAGGTATTTATGATTATATGAAAAATAAACATTAGGGTTTGAAGAAATGCATGTTGTTTTAAAAATATGTCAACTACAGACCACATTAATATTGTTTTAATTCCAAATAAAAAATTAATTTTTTTAACAAAAAGGTCGTGGGCAAAATCCGCCCCGCCCTGTAACACCCCAATTTTAATCGGATTATTTTAATTTATTTATTTAATTGAGAATATTCGTATTTTGGGTGTTTCCGGTGATTTTTGGTGTGTTGTGTGAATTATTGAGAATTATGCAATTTGTGGGTTATTTATTTAATTGGTAGTATATAATATTAATTTATTAATATTATTATGAATTAAAATAAATAATAGTGAAAGAAGGGTAATTGAGACATTTGAAAGAAGTAAGTGAGGGCATTATGGGAAAAGCCCAATTATTTGGCCCAAGTCTAGGTTTAACAAAAAGAGAGTTCTGAAGGGTTTTAGGATTCATTTTGTGTTAACCGTGAAGAATTGAGGCAAGAGAGCTCTGAAGAGAAAATTGGAGGCGGAAGCGTTGAAAGATTCTCTGACAGATTCGTGAAGGCTTTGAATCGACGTTTAAGGTATGGGGAGTATAGTTTTTCATAATTTTCTATGTGTAGATTTTGATGTGATTATGGTTGATTTAAGGGTTTTATGGAGAATTATGGAAAAACGGGATTTTGCCGTTCGTGACCTAAATCTATTATTAAGATTTTGACCGTGAGGATTTATTTGGGTTAGGGAAGATTAGAAGGATATGAGAACAAGTGATCTATGGCCTTCGTGGCTTAAATTTATCATGGAGATTGTAACCGCAGGGATGTTAAAGGTAGAAATGAGAAATAGTGATCTTTGGCCTTCGTGGCCTAAACCTGTAATTGCAAATCTAACAGTGAATTGATTGGGGGAAACGGAAACCTAGGCCTTCGTGGCCAAAAAGTTGATTGAACTTTGCTTAACCCAGTAGGAATATTTGATAGTGAGTAACTCAGATGCCTGCAGGGTAATGGTAGGAAAATTGTGATTTAGGGCTGAATATGTTACGGGATTGGCCTAATAAACCGTAGGTTTTGTGCCTTTATCGCTGTAGGACTTTAAGGATGATTTAGAGATGTTTTGGGGCATTAGGGAAGTGAATCGTGTGGACTTTTGGGTTGATTTAGATTTCGGAGCGTAACATCGTTTTGTTGTCCGTCACGCCTGTTCATGTTTTCGGTCAAAATTGTTTTGGACGTAACTTTTGATCCGTAAGTCCGTTTTGGCCCCCGTTCGAAGCGTTGGAAAGCTAATGAATAGAGCTATAACATAGTATAGATAAGGGAATTGGTTTTCCAATAATTTTATATCTAATTATGTTTGATAAGTCAATTGCGTATATGTTCTATTAATGAATCATGTTCTGGTTCAGTGATGTCTTGATGTTTTGATGCTGCAATTTTCTTGATGAATTACCATGAGAGTAACTATGATAATATGTGATAATATGATGAATTAACATGAGTAGGACTGTGAAGTTTATGTGATTAATAGGCGATGGTATGAGGATTACCGCGAGTATAATTATGAATTAATAGGTGATAATATGTGATAATATGATGAATTAATATGAGTATAACTGTGAGCGCTACGTGATTTGCAAATAATTATATGATGATTTTATATGATGTATGATGATGATTATTATGATGAATTGTGATGACATGATATATGATGATGGTTATTATGATGAGTTATAATGACGTGACGTTTGATGATGATGAATATGATGAGCTATGACGTTTGGCGATGATGAATATGATGAATGATGATGCACCTATGATATTATTATGAGGATGATTTGTGACGTGTGCATCCGGACTTCGGTTCAAGACCTCGATTACTTTGGGTTCAATCCCACTGTATGGATGTGAAGTATTTTGATGCACTCTGGTTCTCTAGTAGAATCGATCCTATTGATGGGGATCTATGGAGGGTTGATGGCCCAGTGTCTTTGCGCTGTAATGATTGGTACCACATGCACTGAGTCTTGTTGCATTGCATTTATGAGTCTTTTTGTATAAATTGTGATGTTGTGGCTTTCGATGCCTATTGATGAATATGAAGGTTGAATATGATTATGATGCCATTTATATGTTGATTTTTATACATTGATCATTATGAATCATTTTACTCACTCTGCCTGTTTGAATGTTACCTCCACATGGGTAACATGCAGATATCAGATTTAGTCGTGGATGTCGTTGAGGACTTTTAAAGTTTTGAGTTGTTTGCCTTTGGTTAACTTAGAGAGTCTTGCTCTGATAGTGTAACATCGGGTTGGAGGTCTTCCTCAGAACTTCTCGAGCATTGACAGGCGATCCAGACTACAGTTGATCAGTTGGTCAAATTTTCTCTTTACTGATCCTACTGTGAGTTCGTTGTACTCGTCGCAGGAGATGACCATTGTCTCGGGGAAGGCCTCCCATGGGCTGTGCTTAGAAAAGTGTGTAGGCTCTTCGATATTATTTAGGATGAAAAAATCCTCTGGCTGGGAGATAGACATGGCGACCAGCGGGGGATGGCTAGAAGTAGAAGCCCTCGTATTTTCTTTCTTGGACTCTGACGTTTATCCTCGAAGGGATTTCCCTTACTTCGTATACTGCTTTAGGTGGCCCTCTTTGATGAGGATTTCAATGGCGTCTTTCAAGTGGACACAGTCTTCTGTCACATGGTCGTGACTATGGTGGAAGCGACAATATTTGCTTTGGCCAGTGTTTCTCTTCAAAGTTGTTAGCTTGGGGAATCATACGTCTCCTTGCTTGAATTCAGGGTTGATACTTTTGGAGAGAATACGCTCGCGGGGAGAGGTTAACAGGGTGTATTCGGTGAATCAACATGCAAGACCTTTGTGATCTAGAGGGCGATAGTCTCGTTGAATATCTCTATCCCGCCTGGAAGTTTCTGCTTCGTCTTTCTTTGATGCTTTGGAACTCTCTTGGTCCCCCGAGTCTCTGGCCTTATACGTGACTTCCTTTTCTTTGTATTGAATATAGGATTGTGTTCGGCGGAGAAGTTCGACTAGAGACCGATGAGGTTTGACTCCTACTGCCTTGCGGAAGTCGCTTTTCGACCTTAAACCCTTTTCTAGCAGATATTTTTTTATGTGGTCGATTGTACGGATTTCAACCGCTTCCTTAGTGAATCTGTCGATGTAATCATGAAGAAGTTTGTCCTTGCCTTGGATGATACCCTCAAGCGTAGCTTCGGATTTCGGGTGGCGCTTGGAGGTAGTAAAGTGTCGGGCAAATTGCTCCTTAAGACTCCTCTATGACGTGATCGAGCCCCGAGGAAGGCTTTTATACCAAGTCATAACCCCTTTCATGAGGGTGAGGGGGAATAGTCTGCATTTGATTTCACTAGTGACATTGTGGTAGTGCATCGTGGCCTCAATTTTTCTATGTGGTCATCAGGGTCGGTGGTACCATCATAGAGAGGTAGAGAGGGAAGTTTCTCCAGCACGCACAGAATGCGGGTGTTCATGAACGAATAACTGCGTCCCCGACTCCTACTGCGTCGAGGAGAACATTCATGTCGGCTTCGATGCTCTTCACGTGGCTTTCCAGAAGCCTTGGTCCTTTCGGATGTTGGGGAGTGTTTGGACCTCCGGGGAGGGGTACGACCGCATTTTCTGATGATCTCTTTCCCATGCTTCTTCAATCTAGACCGTTCTTTGGCAGACAAGACGCTTCTAGATTCGTCTCGGCGACGCTTCTGAAAGGGGGAACGAGATCAAAGAGACAGGATGAGGGATCCCCGCGAGGGAGGTTTTTCTCCGATGGTATTCTCCAACATGTGGATTTTTTCTCCTTGTTGGAAAAGCATATAGTTGGATTTCTTGAGGGCGGCGATAAGGTCTGCGGTGCAAGGGTCAACATCTTATAGGATGGTGATAAATTCGTATACATGGTCAGAACTTTGGACAGGAGGCTTCACGTTGTCGGGAGATGTCGATTTTCTGTCCCTGTGATCAGTTTCTCCGGTAGCAGCTCCGGGGATGGAGGTTTCTCCGCAACCCAGAATGGCAGCGATGGAATCTTGATGGACGTTATTATGGTGGAAGGCCATGACGATGAAGGTTCAGAGAGGTAGCTTTGGTCTTTTGTTTGGAAAGTTCAAAAAGACGATGGAGCTGGAGTTCCCACAGATGGCACCACTGATCTGGAGTGATCAGAATGGATCGTCTTGGCCTTCAATGTAGGACAATAACAATGGTTGTAGGAGAAGATGAGGTTGTACCTGCAAGGTAGTCTAATGCCAAAGTAAGTGTTTGGACTAAAGAGAGAAAGTAAGTACGAGTGTTTAGGTATGAGCAAGAATGATTAGAATACATGACCCTCTCAAGAGAGAGGGTACTTATAAGATTTCCCCCAATGCGGGGCCATGGTCTCCCACGTAACCGAAATATCTGATCAATTAGGGACTGCCAGGTGGAAGATCTAGCGTGTGATCTTTGACCTGGTCCAACTTCCTCCGTGACTTTCAGAGGGGCAGTTGATCGCGTGAACTGTCAAGTGCGTGGGGGACATGTCCCCAACGAATATGTGCTCCAACAGCTATATTGTGCTCAACGGCTATATTATGCTCAACGACTATGTTGTGTCCAATGGCTATATTGTTTCCCATGGTCTATATTAGGTATGACCTTAAGCTTAGACTGGATTGAGCCTTACCTAACTGTGGGGCAGGTGTCAGTTCAGTCCAAAACACAACTTGTATATTTTTTACTAAACCTTTGTCTAAAGAAATTGTATTTTCCATGAGAAATGAATTAGGAATTTTAAACCAAACATACGTTGAATAAATGTGCGCTCCATAATCGCTTTTAAAGTTGCATTGATTTTGAATATGTAGATCTATTGGGTGATTTTATTCTATCCCACATTTTAAGGATTAAATATATTCGTAGTCCTTCCAAATATCTCATAATTCACTTTTAGTCCCTAAAAATTTTTTTTTAAAGAATAATCCTCATAATATTTTTCATTAACATTTTTGGTCCTTTCTTCTCACATCCATTGAAAGAAAGTGGCGTGATATGACACGTGACAATGTCAACATGACAAAGATGTTGACATGGATGCCATGTGGCATTTTTGTTACCAATTTATATTATTTATATCAATTAATTTTTTTAAAGAAAGTTTATCACATTATAAAGATCTCTCTAACAAAAATTTATTTTGTTTTTACTTGATATGATTTTAATATGAATTTTTTAAAAGTTGATTTTCTATGAACTAGAAACAAAAAAAAACATTAGCATATCATTGAATTTTGAGCTATTATTTTGCTATTATTTAGAAAAATCAAAATAAATTAAGACTAATTTGAAATGTCATGAAACTTTGCAGATAGTTTTTATATGTTATTATATAATTCGTCGCAAAAGATTTGCTCAAAACTCAATCATATGCCAATGTTGCGTTGTTTCCGTTTCATGAAAATCGACGCTTAAAAAATTCTTATTTAGTTCATGCAAAAAAAATCTATTTTCATGGGAGAGATCCTTATAATTTTATACACTAACATGAAAAAAAAAGTTAAAGTATGTCATCTTTTTTACAACCAATAGGGTTAAATTTCTCATTCCGTCTATTGAAAAAAAAACACATTTACATGTATTTCGATCGGAAAATCAAAATAAATTGACACTTATTCGAAATACCATGAAAATTTGTAGATCTATGTATTATGATATAAGTTCCTGCATAAGATTAGCGGAAAATTCAATCACATGCAAAAGTTTGCGTTATTTTTGTTTCATAGAAAATTGGTGTTTAAGAAATTCATATTTAATTCATCTCAAGTATAAAAAAATTAAAATTTTGTGAGAGAGATTCTTATAATATGATAAACTTTCTTGCAAAGAATCATGAAAAAAAAACGAGGTTTAGGTCATAAGAATGATGTGTTTGAATTAACTAGGGATTAACTATGGTTTTTGATTTTTTTTTATGTTGTTCATATTAGCAAAATTAAGGGGCTATTCTTTAGCTCACTCAAAAACTCCATTGTTTTTTTTATAAGCAACGAAGTCATGTTTCGGTATACTCTTAGGAGTACACCAATTTGAATAAACGGTTCTAACGATTACACGTGTGTTCAACCTTTACAACCTACAATCCCACAATCGTATCCCACAACCGTTGAAGATGATTTGGTTACGAGTCTACCATATAGTCCAACAAGTCACCAACCAAATAAATGAAGCAGAAGATTTGGACCATACAAAAAATGTGATTGATATCTTCCATAACATTAAAATAAAAGACACAAACAATATTACGAAGATTAGAGATTATTCTTTTAGCTGTCAAATTTGCTCTTGTTGAAAGCCTATCCCAAATTATATTTTCCTAACTTTTACTTTGATATATTTTGTCTTTAATAGGTTTCTCATCATAAAATATATGTTTATCATCATAAAATAATCAAGAAAAATATAAATATGAATATATATACGTGCTTTAACATTGTAATTTTGAGAATCAACATAGAAAAATTTATTTATTTTAATCAGAGAAATACAAAATTAAAAAAAAATGATCAAAATGATCCCGTGCTTTCAAAGGATATTTGCAGGAAATTTATTCCTTTTCTTTAGGATATTTTTTTTATAACATCTTTAGGATCATTTTTAGTCAATAGAAAATGTTTTAATAGTAAAATATAAACATACACGAAAATATTTTCTATGATAAGTTTTAAAAAGCTCTCTTTAAAAGAGAGTTTTGAGGTAACTACTTTTATCGGTCAATAATAGATTATGCCTATTTAATATTGTTTATAATTGTAAACATTAATTGGATTTTGAAAAATTCAGAATCAATTTTAGAGAAATAAAATTGATTTTGAGTGATTTTGAGGTGTATGTTTTATCAAAAGTATAATTGATTCTATCTCTAGAATTAATTCTGTTTAAAACTAGAATTTGTAACTTCTATTTCTAAAATTAATTCTGAGTGATTTTTATATTGAAATTTATTGTTTAATTCATTTTTAGATAAATATATCTAAATGTAAATTAATGTTGTTAAACTCAATTATTTTAAAATCAATTATACCAAACTCAATTATGCTAGAATCAATTCTGTATACTATCAATTCAAACACACCTTAAGATGGTTACATACTCAATTGTATATGATTGTAAACATGCCCCATAATCAATTATGGCCTCAAAATAATTAATTTTACCTCATGTTTTAGCTAAATAATGATTATGGCTGAATAATAATTATATGTATAATCGATTATGTTCCAAAAATACTTTTAGATGATTGATTATGGTGGCCCAATATTTGATTATGGATACAATTATGGGCTAAAATTCTGATTATAGTTTAATTGGATAATTATGTCACCTTATTTAAACAAAGGGGAGGGTTTTTTCTAAACACACCAATTTGACTGAAATAATCTCTCACACACATTTTCTTTATCTAATACTCTCCTTCTATTATTTTTATTCATTTAGTTTATTTTACTATTGAAAATGCTCTTATTATATAATTACTATACTTAGTAAGACTCTAAATTAATTCATCGCATTAAAGTCATTAGATAACATAGTTAACCTGTATTTATAAGCCCAAAAAAAGCTATATGGGAATGGATACCCTCCCATCAAAATTCCAATTCACATTATATTAAGCTTCCAATTCATTAGATATATAAACATGTTTTCAAAATGAAGAAAAAAAAATCCACTTTAATCATATCTTTTTGCATTTTGGTAGTGATACATTTATATTCCTATCTTTGACTGTTAATCCAGCTTATAAAAGAAGAATATATGAACAATTAACTCTTGTGATGAAGGGAAGAGTTGTGCCACCAATACATCAAAAGAGTCCAATTCATAAGCTAAAATACTTGAGATTGAGATGATGCTAACAAATTTCACCATTGGCCATACAATGTTCTTTCAAGCATCCTTTTAGAGGTTGGAACTACTCCAATCTTATGATCCATGAATCATATATCTATATACAAAAAAAAAAAGACTTTAGATTACTCATTAGGAGATAACTTGTAATGCAAGCAAGAAAAACTTCTTATTTACTCTACAAAAGAAGTTGGACATAATCTAACATAACACGGATCTATAAGGTACAGAAAAAGAAAAATACTCAGATATAACGTTAAGTGGTTGATTTTATTTATATTTTTTTATGAATGAAGTACATCATTTACCTCTTCCAAACCTTGATTTACGAGCCGCACGTCGCACACCTTCATTCCAATATGCACCTTGATCATCCTTCTTTCCCTGCAAAATTTTCATGGTAAGGAAAAAATAAGATGTAACTTTTTGCATGCACATGTATGTGTATGGTTAAATCATGAAGAAATCATAGTTACCTGTGCATTCAATAGTTCCTTAGGATCAAAATCCATGGAAACCCTTTGTTTAGTTAAATCATATGTTTCTTTTGCAAAGTTAGGATCCAATGCACTAATTTTACTTCTTGATCCATCAGATAATATGGATGATGCCTCTTGTTTTCTTCTTTTTGTCCATGAATATTCATTAGATCCTCCTTTGATGTGGACCGGAACACTATAGCCATTGCCATCGGCAACATTGTGCTTTTGAGAAGTCTCTAACATTGCATCCATTGAAGTCTTAGTGTGATCTTTTATCATAGATCCTGCTTTTCCCTTTGAAAAACTTGCTTTACCATCATCTTTTCTAGTATTTTGAGAAATGTTCTGCGTGTTTCGATCGCAAAATGGTTAACATAAGTATATAGAAGTAGGACTCACTATGGTCTCATCTATAGGTTTTCTTGAAGTTGATTTACATATAAAAAGTAGTACCTCTTTTGAAGTTGATTTACCAAAATTGTTTTGTTCCTTGTGGTGGCGTCTTTGTTGCCTTTTAGATGTTGCAGCCTCTCGCATTTTTTCGCCGGTCTTTTTCCTGAGAGAATTTTTAGAATTTTGTCATAAAACTTTGAAACGAAGTGGTCGGCTTTGTCAGAAGCCATATCGAGATAAACTACAACAACGACAATAACAAAGACTTATCTAATTTGGCGAGATCAACTATATTGGATCGAAATTTACCTTGATGTTTCTTCATAGCCTTTAGCATCCATTTCTTTGCTAGGTGTATACTTTGGCAAGTTTGATGGATTACAAGCATATGGCTTAGTGTTGAAATACTATAAAGACCATACCATGATACATTTAGTTAGAAATCAAACCTTATCAAATATACATTTGAACTAGATTGATCAAACAACATAATAAAAGAATCTACCTCAGATATTAGAGCGGAGGAGGCGGTTCCGCGGTTGTTAGGATCGATGGATAGTAAGGTTTCGAGTAACCCTACAGCCGATTCAGGAAAATCTGCACACTTTTCTCGAAGCGAGCTTTCGTAGTTAGCCTGAGGTTTGAACATTGTTGCATGAGGAAGTTTGGTCTTTTTCCAAAACTCTTCAGGTGGAGAACCACACAGCTTAAAAACTTTGTGTAATTGTTCAACCTTAACAATCAAGAAAAACACATCATGTTAAAATGCAAAAGTAGTTTTGTCAAAAAATGAATTGCGATAATTACCTCGGTTCTCCCTTTAAGAATAGGCTTGCCAAGAAAAAGTTCTGCAAAAACACATCCAACACTCCACAAATCAACCGAAACTCCGTAGTTAGTTGCTCCCATCAAGAGCTCAGGAGGACGATACCATAACGTTACTACGCGGCTCGTTAGTTGATGCTTATTGTTGGGACTAATTGTGTTTGCCAATCCAAAATCACCTATCTTAAGAATACCTTCATTGTTCAACAAGATGTTCGATACTTTGATGTCTCTATGCATGATACCTCGAACATGACAATGTTCAAGTCCGCTTAATAGTTGTCTCATGTAACATTTTATCTGCGGAGATGAAAAATGTAAAAGAAAAATAAATAAAAATAAACATTGAATATGTAACTAGATTATATATGCGATGATAACGAACCTGTGAGTCTGTGAAAACAATATCGGGACGAGAAACTAGGCCAGCAAGATCATGTTCCATGTATTCGAACACAAGGTATATGCTATTTGACATTCTAGAAGTGATTATTCCTTCCAATTTCATTATGTTTGGATGGTCAAGCCTCCTTAGAAGTGTGATTTCTCTTGCCATGAATCTTATGCTCTCGGCTTGGTAATTATCAAACCTCACTTTTTTTAGAGCAAACATTCTTCCTGTTTCAACTTCGCGTGCTCGAAAAACACTGCTATATGTACCTTGTCCAATCTATATATAAGAAGCCGTGTCATTGACTCTAAACACAGACACGTAGATATTGATAATACTTTGAAATATTAGAAGATGTTGAATGTAACTACACGTTAACACGTATCAGACACTCGACACATTTTCAATCGGCTTATGTTTGAAAAATCATGCAATTTTTAAGATATACGTAAGCATCGCTACGGTATAAATCATAGAATGCAAATAATACCTTATCCAACTTTTGAAAAGATTCGGCTTTGAGAGGGATCCAACCTTGAACAGCTTCGGCCGCAGAAGCCGTAAGCCATGGAGGCCAACCAGCAGCATTTTGTTCAGCTTCAACTTGCCTTTGAACAAACCCAATTCTAAAGCTGAATGCACCACTACTTTTCTTGGAGGCATTTTTATTAAACTTGCTATTCTTATTTTCCTCTAATGATGATTTTGAATCCAAAGGTAACAAACTAGAATGAACCTTTGATGAAGGAACAACCTCGGGGGTATCTGGTCCGATGGTTGGTGCCGGAGAACGAACTCCGGCGACGACGTGTTTGGAACTAATGCAACCCATTTAAGAAAATTGGATGATGGTGATTGTAGGGGAGAGCCCCTACATCAACACCCTCCAATGTGGTTGTTGAAGTCAGAATCAGAGGTAATTCACAGAAGAAGATGATGAGGACAAATTAAAAACAAGGGCATTTGAAAGTTCCGGAAAAATTATAGATTTCTTGTTGAACAAACAACCTTTTCCCCTGTTTTTTTTCTCTCTCCTCTTCCTCTGCTTTTCTCTCTCTTCCTCTGTTTTATATCTTTGTCTCTATTTTTGATTTAATGTTTCTTGTTTTTGTTTTTTTGGCAAATGGAAATGTGTTAGATCCGTTGATAATTCAAAGGTGGAGGATTTTCAATACCGAAAAATAAGGAACAGAAACTCAATTGAAAATCCTATAAATAATTGAATAGTTGCAAAAATTATATTTTTTTCATGATCTTTAATAAAAGTTTGTGATTGAGTTTATCAAGGACTAAACCTTTAAATTATGAAAAGAAATTAAGAAAAAAAATATTAACGCCCTTTAAAAACTATTTTGAAAATATTAATCACATTTACCATTGAACAAAAAATGAAGATATTATTGATTAAAATGATGAAATATCACTTAGTAGATTTTAATCCATTTTATTAAAAAAAATTGGATTGTTAGGGTACTAGTAAAAAAAATGGAGTGTTTTATTTGAATACATTCTTCATTGTTCATTAATGATTCAAATTGATTAGAACTACTATTGTAAATCATAAGTTTACAAATAATGTTGAATTTATCTTTACTTCTATCAATTTGATTAGAGTAAAGCTTACATGAGAGAAATGAATGGGAGCAGCAGAGAAAGAAGATGAATAGTGTGTAGTGATTGTTGTGAGTTTTGTAACTCTAATACTTTCGAATCTTTGAGGCACAATTCCGGTTGCCGCACTATGTATATTTGGTCGCCAACTGCGTTTTCTTTGTAACTATCTTGATTTCGATGCCAAGTCCATAACGCATATGTAGAATTCACAACCTGCAATAGTATAACAAAATGATTGATATTATTATATACACAAGATGTAATGCGATTTGTGATTGACAATCGTGAAAATCGAAGCTTTAAATTTTAACGACTTTTACCTCAAGTATTCCGTGTCCGAAACTACTTTCTCTAAACGCGCTCCATTCAGGTTGTTTGTTCCAACAGAAGTTTCCTTTGGCAGGACCAAAGGAAAAATTTGAATGACAAACACCTCCGAATTCCGGTGTGTTATCTCCGGCCGAAGGACACTTTCCAGGTTCATCTGCATGATCAACATCTACTTTCTCGATATTTCCGCCATCTCCAACGGTTATGTAAATAGGTCCACAAGGATCCAATGTGTAGTTATAAACTCTATTCATCCTCTCATAAGCATGGACCTGCAAAGATATAAATAAATGTCGCTGTCAGAAATTGAACCCTAGACCAGTAGTTTCACCCGTTTAACTCAACCAGCACGTACCAGTTTACAAAGTTTAATTATGTATTTTGCTCTCGCAAATATACTAATTTAACTTACATGTCCATTGAAAACAATGTCAACTTTGTATTGATAGAAAAGTGCTTCCATTTCTAATCTCATGCACTCAAACTCTTGATAGTGTGAAGCATAGCTGTTATACCAAGGAGGATGCATTGTAGCGACTAACCAAGGGGTTACGCTGCGGTTTACGCTCTGCAGATCTTGTTTCAGCCAAGAAAATTGTGCACCTAGATTGAAGATTCAGTGAAACACGTCAAGTTGGGAATAGTCTCGCAAAAACTTATACAAGCAGATAAGTTCAAATAAGTCGATTCAAACAGACATACATCATTTATTACTTACCGGTGCTATTGTAATCAACATATGCTCCTAACATGATAAAGTGTATGCCTTCGGCGTCAAAAGAGTAGTAGAAGTTACTTTTAGAACCACTTTCTTCGGAAGGAACTGCAAATCTTGATAAGTATGATTTGAATGTGATTCCGTCCGCTTGAGGTTCAATCTCATGATTCCCTTCAATAACCATCATTGGAATTTTTGAGGTCAAAGGCTCCATAAACCTAATATTTAAAAATCGAATGAGCGAAAAATTTGTGATACTATTTGGAAGTGTTTATGAAAATAGCTTATTACATGTTTATAAGTTGTTTTCCATTGATTTTCATGAGTTCGTTAAGTAGTTAATGAAAACAGCCAAATTAACTTGTTCATAAACACTTATAAGATAAAGCTTACTCTAAGTGTCTAATTAAGTTGTTTATCCAAACAAAACTTAATATTAGGTTACCTTCCCCATCCATCCCATCGAGGTTGATAACTCTCTCTGATAGGCGCGTCAGGAAACGCACATGAAAAACACGAAGCTCCCTTTCCACCAGTTGTACGATACTGGTTTGCATATGTTAAATCTCCGATCATTAGAATCATCGAAGGATCATTGTAAGTTAGATGATCAATAGTTGTCGAAGAATTGCTCGTAAGGCCCAAATCTCCAATAAGTGCTATTCTAGTAGGATAATTCTTTGGACTAGGTGTTTGAAAAGTCGCAAAAGAACTCTCTTGGCTCATGGCTTGAATGGAACTATCCCCACATTTGTAGTAATATCTGGTTCCAGGTTCAAGACCTATACAAAAAGAGAAGTATCTCAGAACTATCCCCACTATTAGGATATTCAAAACTTCTACCTACTCGGAAGTAGGAACGCAAACACGGGCACCAGACATACCTATTCATAACCTATGAAGTACAGACCCAGACACAGACACCAAACATACCTATTCATAACCTACAAAATACGGACACAGATACTGACACCAAACAAACCTATTCATAACCTATGAAGTACGGACACCAGACATGACATTGACACCAGTAATAATTGAAAAAGAAAATTGAATGTAATCACAAGTGTCAGTGTCAGTATCGTGTCGGTGTCGGTCGAACAAAGACACTCATTTTTCAAAGGTGTTAGTGCTACAGAGCTGATAACCAAAAACAATCAGCAGAAGCTTAAAATCAAAAGTAACACAAAAGCATACCTTCAAGTTTGACATGGTGAATAATCCCAGAAGTGTAATTCAAGAGTCCTTCAAATGGATACAACTGAGAGTAAACAAGTGAATCACCTTTACCTACATTTGTGTATTTTCCACTCTTTTTCCCATACCACACCTCACTTCTAACAGATGCAGGATCAAGTGGGGTCACATTCAGACCAATCTGTGCATTCCCTTATCCAAAACAAAAACAGTTTATGGCCTTAGAAAACAATAAAGATAAATAACTAAACTATTTTTTGTGTGAAAAACATGAATTAAGAAAAAAAAAAGTAGTGAAGTACTATACCAGTAACCCAAGAAATCCACATAGAAGTTGGTGAAGAAACAGCAAGAGCAATTTGTTCAGGAAAATTCAAGCTGACATTCATTCTCAGCCTTGGATGAGTCATAGGCAGATCATCGCTGCCTCTTCGCAGCGATGAATCGAACCGACGAGTCGCCGGTTCAAACGGGCCATCAAGGGTGGTCGGAATGTGTTTCTTACTCACTGTCATGTTGATGGTGTTTGTCATCAAAACAATGATTGCTAGTGACATGCAACAAAAGGTGCATGTTTTCATTGAGTTGAACTGGAATTTGGATCCTCTTATGATGCAAACTGAACTCAAATGAATGAAATGTTTTCTGATTTTGTTTGTTTCTTGATGAGGATGTTGGAGCAAACAACATGTTGGTGTGTTCGATGACATGTCTATGTTAACATAAGTATCTACTTTGTAAACTTGGAATATGCTGTTTTTTTTCTATTATTTTAATATACAGTAATAAGTTGCATTTTTATATTAGTTTTTTTTTTTTTTTGTCTAATTAGCAATTAATTTAATATTTTTGAATTTTTTCGGTGTTAACCAGATAAAAAATTAATGTGAAACATTTTGAAAAATTAAAAGATCAATATCAATTATTTTTGAGTTAAAATATAGAAATAAAAAGAATATTAAATTTAAAATTTCTCATTATTGTAATTTTATTTATTGAAATTTATAGATAAATATTTACATTCTTATATTGGTCTAAATTTTTTAATAAATAAATATTTTTGCCAAAGTATATATGTTAGATTTCATTTTTAGGATTACTTTTGATTTCTTTTAGTTTAGAAAATGATAGGCTTATATATAATTAGACTTTTGAACTAAAATTTGTTTTTATAGGAGCTAAAATTTGTTTCAAATCAGCTTCAAAAAATTATGAATTTAATTCAGGAATCTACAAATTATCTGTTTTGGAACTTACTTACCTACATTTTAAATTTATTAAAGTTGAAGAGTAGCACATATCAAATTGATTATAATTTATCCAAGTGTTACCAAACAGTGATGTAAATATATTTATTATCTATTATTATTATTTTCTTATTTAGGTAGCAACATTTATAGTCAATTATTTTTCTGTATATTAGCCAATTAGTATACAGTTTTATTCTATTGTATTCTATTTATACCTCACTTGTAATAGTTTCAATTATAATAAAATATACAACATATTTTTCATATTTCAATTACCCATGACAGATACTAAAGCAGAAAATTCAACCAAAGCTTGGCTGAAGGACATTCTCTTTCTGATCACTAGTCACAAATTAAATGGACAGAATTACAATCAATGAGTGTGTTCATTCAAAATCTACCTTCAAGAAAAAGGGAAGGAAAGTTATATCACAGGAGACTCCAAATGTTCAAAAATGGGGGATTCCAACCTCGAAAAATAACAACTAGAAAACGGTCTAGTAATGTCATGGCTGCTAAACACCATGACAAATGAAATTGGAGAAAATTTCGTGTATTATGACACTGCCAAAGAGATGTGGGATGGCACAAAGAAAACCTACTCCAATGTGGACAATACTTCTTCAATTTTTGAAATCAAGAGCATACTCCATGATTTACGTCAAGGTGACCTTTCTGTCATAGAGTATTTTAATACTCTCAATCGTCACTGGCAGCAACTAGATGTATATAATGTAGTTGAATGGAGCTGCATAGAGGATAAAAAAAAGTACAAAGAATTGGTGGAGAAAGATATAGTCTACAAATTTTTATTAGGTTTAAACACCAAAACTAATGAAGTTCGTGGGAGAATCCTTAAAACCAAACCTCTCTAAAATATTCGAGAAGCATTCTCGAAAATACGAAGAGACGAGAGCAGGAGAAAAGTGATGCTCGGAAAATCCAGTGTCGCCCCATCTATCGAAGGATCTGCAATGGCAGCAAGGGGAGATCAGCGTTCTTTCCGGGAAAAAAACTCGGCTTTAGTGTGACCACTACACGACTGGGTCACACCAAGGACACATGTCGAATCATTCACGGAAGGCCATCAGAGCTAAAATTGACCAAAAACCGGGATAATAGAGGGAACACAACTGAGGTAAATTTTCATGCATCACCATTCAACAAGAAACAGGTGGAAGCCTTACAAAAAATGCTTCAACAAACAATTGGTACAACCTCTGTGGCACAAAAAGGTAATTTTTTGCATGCTCTAAACACTAGCAAGGGAAAACTAAATTCATGGATTATTGACTCAATAACATCTAATCACATGACTAGAGATTTGATTGTCTTTGGTAGTTATTTTCCATGTCAAACTAATTTGACTGTTCAAATTGTTGATGATACCCTTTCTAAGGTCGTGGGTTAAAGTTTTGTTTTTATTTCACAAAATATTACTCTTAAATCGGTACTTTATGTGCTTAAACTTGATTGTAACTTGTTGTCCATCAGTAAACTTACAAAGAATTTGAAGTGTATCACTAACTTCTTCCCTAACCTGTGTGAATTTCAGATTTTGGAGTCGGGGATGACGATTGGCAATGCTAAAGAATGTGTTGGACTCTATATCCTTCTGGTTGTAGCATCTAAACCAGAATTCGAGGCAACCTCTTACGTGGTAGTTTCTACATGTAGTGAAAGTTATGCAATGTTGTGGCACTATAGACTAGGCCACCCAAATTTTATGTACTTAGATAAAATGCTTCCAAAATTATTCAATAAGAATCAGAAGTTGTTTCAATGTGAAATTTGTCAATTGTCCAAATATACATGAAGCCTCCACCCACCCGACCCTATAAATCGTCCCAACCTTTTTATGTTATTCATAGTGATGTATGAGGACCATCGCAGGTCAGAAATGTAACTGGATCAAGATGGTTTATCACCTTTATTGATGATCACACACGGATCACTTAGGTCTACCTTATGAAAGACAAATCGAAAGTTTCTAGGATTTTTGAATGTTTCCATACCATGGTGCAAACACGGTTTCAAAGCAAAATTAGAGTGCTTAGGAGTGATAATGGTCGTGAGTACTATAATTATACAAGAAGCTCATACTTTTAGCAACATGGAATAATACACTAAACCTCATGTGTGGATACACCTCAGCAAAACAGGGTTGTCGAGAGAAAGAATAGACACCTCCTAGAAGCAACCTGGTCCCTCATGGTAGCTACAAATGTATCTAACCAATTTTTGGGAGAAGTCGTCCTTTCTGTAACCTACCTTATAAATATAATGTCTTCCTGAATCCTTAACATTCATAGGCCTTACTCCACTCTCCAAACCTTATACCCAACCAATCGTATCATTACATCAATTCCTTTGAAAATATTTGGATGTACAACCTTTGTCCATAAGCTTGATCCCCAACGCAGTAAACTTGACCTAAAATCCATTAAATGCATATTCCTCAGCTACTCTTTTTACCAAAAGGGATACAAATGTCATTCACCTTAAAATAAAAAATTCTACCACACCATGGATGTAACCTTTTTTTTTAGAATCAACCATATTACCTTAAAGTTGACATTCAGGGGGAGAACACTTATCGAATTGAAGTGGTAGAATCCCAACTTTTGGAACTTGAGCTAACTGAACCCAAACTCACCACAAAGGCATCAAAACCTACATTTGAACCAAATGAAAATGCAACAGAATCTGCAACGAAAACTACAAGAGACCTACGACAAAACTTACACATGGACCAGAAGAAACTATAAAAAAAAACAGAGGAAATTGCAGCATAAACTGCAGTCCCTACAACAGGAACTGCACTAGGAAACAACTTGAAAGTCTACTCTAGGAAGAGCAAGAAGGGAATAAAGTCTCTCACAGCTCTAAGGCAGAACCAAGAAACCTCTGAGACTCTAGAAAATGGTGTTCCCTCGTGTAATTTTGCACCTAACTCTGTGAATGTTGATGATATTAATATTCCTATTACTTTGAGAAAAAGTGTAAGATCTTGTACTAAACATCCCATTGAAAGATTTGTATCTTATAGAAAATTGTCACAAAGTTATAAAACTTTTGTAACATCTTTTGACAATACACATACTCCAAGCAACATTCATGAGGCACTCCAAAATCTTGAATGGGTAGCAGTTGTAATTAGAAAGGTTCAGGCCTTAGTTAAGAATGGCACTTAGGAGATCACAAGCTTATTTGCAGGGAGAAGCTGGTAAGATGCAAATGGATATTTTCCATGAAATATAATGTGGGTGGGAGTATAAATCGACACAAAGCTCGACTTGTAGCAAAAGGATTTACTCAATCATATGGAGTAAACTATGAAGAGACTTTTGTATCAGTGGCCAAACAAAATTCAGTCAAAGTTATACTCTCTTTGCCTCCAAATTTAGATTGCTCACTCCATCAACTAGACATCAATAATATCTTCCTAAATGGTGATCTATAAGAAAAAGTTTATATGCAGACTCCTCCAAGACTTGAATCATCCAACAACACATATATAGTGTGCAGGTTTTGAAAATCTCTTTATGGCCTCAAGCAGTCTCTAAAATCGTGGTTTGATAGATTAACTCGGGTTGTGAAGAAAGACGGGTTCAAGTAATGCCAATCAGACCATACTATGTTTTTTAAACACTCCATGGAAGGAAAGGTAGCTTTGTTAATTGTTTATCTTGATGATATCATTATTACAGAAAATGTTTATGATCAAATTGATCATTTAAAGGGACTCATGGAAAAGGAATTTGAAATCGAGGACTTGGGAAAATTTAAATATTTTTTAGGGATGGAAGTTGCTCGAACAAAGAATGGTATTTATGTATCACAGACGAAATACACCCTTGAATTACTTCAAGAAACTTGAATGCTTAGGTGCAAGGCAGCTAATACACCCGTAGAACCAATAAAAGGAAGAGAAGATGAAAGTCCACCAGCTTATAGAGATAGATATCAAAATGTAGTTGGGAAACTAATCTACCTACATCACATTAGACCCAACATTGGGTTTGTTGTAAGCTTTACTAGTAGCTACATGTCAAACCCAACTGAGTCTAACATGAAAATGGTGAATAGAAACCTCTAATACCTCAAAGGCACACCAGGCTAAGGCATCCACTTCAAGAGGAATTCAAACAGAGGCATTAAAGTATATACATATTTAGATTGGGCAAGATTCTCGGCAGATAGAAAATTGACTACAGGCTATAGTTCATTTGTGTGGGGGAGCCTAGTAATTTGGAGAAGCAAGAAACAATCTATAGTGGCGAGGCGTAGTGCAGAAGTAGAATTTAGAGCTATGGTCATAGGTATTTGTTAAGGAATGTGGCTTAAGATGATTCTAGATGAAATCAAAATTGATGTGAACCATATTATAAGGTTACTATGTCATAGAAAAACAACTATAAACATTGCAAATAACCCATACCAACATGATAGAACCAAGCATGTGGAAATTGACCGACACTTCATTAAAGAAAAAATTGATCATGAGATTATAAGTATTGATCATGTCCTATCATACAAGAAAACTGCAAATATCTTAACCAAGACTCTTCCAAGAAATACTTATGAAAATATCAAATTCAATCTTATTAAGATAGACATCTACCACCCAGATTAAGGGAGAGTGTTGAAGATTAGCACATATTAAAGCATAATCATTTGATTATGATTTATCCAACTGTTAGAAAACAACTGTGTAAATAGATTTATTATCCATTATTATTATTTTCTTATTTAGATAACAACATCTATAGTCAATTATTTCTATGATTTTTAGCCAATAAGTGTCGATCTTTCTTCTATTGTATTCTATTTATTCCTCACTTGTAATAGTTCTAATTACAATGAAATATACAACATATTTATGCATTAATCTATTTCAAAATCTCTAAATATAAATATCAACCAATCATATTCAAACAATGGATCAACATTATGCAAATAAAAATGAGTATTACATGCATCTTCACAACCAGAACTATTTTAACTATGAGGGTGATAAAGATAACTGAGACTTTAACTTTACAATTTTGTCTCATAAAAATAAGTAGATGAGATAGCCAAGCCTTCAATGTCGAATGTTCGAACCAGTCTTTGCCTCTTGTCAGGTGTCTCTAACCAACATAACTCCAAATGGAAAGATTTTGATTGTTCTACACTTTTTGAAACATCACAAGGACTTCTCATGTACATGCCACCAGGTAATAGTATCTTCTGATAACCTCCATCAAATGTGACTAAATTGTCTGATACTATCCCAATCCAGTGAACATTGGTAGTCACATTCCCAAGGTCAGATGTAGAAGTAACATCCTAGTATTCAATAGTGGCAAAAACAATAAAAAACTTTGAGAAAGTGCTAAAAGAATTCTATGGAGCTGCAATTTTGGTGTACAACTTTCTTCTAGTATATTCTATTTATACCTCACTTGTAATAGTTTCAATTACAATAAAAGGTATAACATATTTTTGTATGATATCAGAGCACAAGATCTGAATCATCCTTAAATATTGAGCACCACCCATGGCAGACACTAAAGCAGAAAATTTAGCCAACATTTTGGATGAAGGACACGCTCTTCCTAATCAATGGTCATAAATTGAATGGCCAAAATTATAATCAATGTGTGTGTTCAGTCAAAATCTACCTTCAAGGAAAAGGTAAGGAAAGTTATATCATAGGAGACTCCAAGTGTCCAAAAGCAGAGAATTCCAACCTCAAAAAATGGCATCTAGAAAACGGTATAGTAATGTCATGGCTGCTAAACACCATGACAAATGAAATTGGAGAAAATTTCATGTGCTATGACACTGCCAATGAGATGTGGGATACCATAAAGGGAACCTACTCCAATGTGGACAATACTTCTGCAATTTTTGAATCCAAAAGCATACTCCCTGATTTGCATCAAGGTGGCCTCTCTGTTACAGAGTATTTTAATACTCTCAATCGTCACTGGAAAAAACTGGATGTCTATAATGAACTTGAATGGAGCTACACAGAGGATAAAAAGAAGTACAAATAATTGGTGGAGAAAGATAGAGTCTACAAATTTCTCTTAGGTTTAAACACCAAACTTGATGAAGTCCGTGGGAGAATCCTTAGAGCCAAACCTCTCCCAAAAATTTGAGAAGCACTCTAGAAAACACAAAGAGAGGAGAGCGGGAGAAAAGTGATGCTTGGAAAATCCAATACAGACCTATCTATCGAAGGATCTGCAATGACAACAAGGGGAGATCAACGTTTTTTCCCAAAGAAAACTTGGCTTCAGTGTGACCACTACAAGAAATCGAGTCACACCAAGGACACAAGCTGGATCTTTCATGGAAGGACATCAGAGCAAAAATGGACCAAAAACAGGGACAGTAAAGGGAGCATAGTTGAGGTAAATTCTCACTCATCACCATTCAGCAAGAAGCAAGTGGAAGCCTTACAAAAAAATGCTTCAATAAACAATTTGTACATGCACTGTGGCAAAAAAAGGCAATTTTTTTTCATGCTCTGAACACTAGCAAGGGAAAACAAAATCATGGATTATTGACTCAGGAGCATCTAATCACATGACTGGAGATTTGATTGTCTTTGATAGTTATTCTCCATGTCAAAATAATTTGATTGTTCGAATTGCTGATGATACCCTTTCTAAGGTCATAGGTAAAGGTTATGTCATTATTTCACAAAATATTACTCTTAATTTGGTACTTTATGTGCCTAAACTTGATTGTAACATGTCCATAAGTAAACTTACAAAGTATTTGAAGTGTATCACTATATTATTCCCTAACATGTGTGAATTTTAGATTTTGGAGTCGAGGAGGACGATTGGCAATGCTAAAGAATGTGTTGGGCTCTATATCCTTCATGCTGAAGCATCTAAACAAGAACTCGAGGCAACCTCTTGCACTGTAGTTTCTACATGTAGTGAAAATTCTGCAATGTTGTGGCACTATAGACTAGGCCACCCAAATTTTATGTACTTGGAAAAAATGATTCCTAAATTATTCAATAAAAGTCCGAAGTTATTTCAATGTGAAATTTTTCAATTGTCCAAACATACATGTAACCCTCGCCCACCCAACCCTATAAACCTTCGCAACCTTTTTATGTTATTCATAGTGATGTATGAGGACCATCACAAGTCAAAAATGTAAATGGATAAGATGGTTTGTCACCTTTATTAATGATCACACATGGATCACTTGGTTCTACCTTATGAAAGACAAATCAGAAGTTGGTAGGGTATTTGAATGTTTCCATATCATGGTGCAAACACAATTTCAAAGCAAAATTAGAGTGCTTAGGAGTGATAATGGTTGTGAGTACTCTAATTATACATTAAGCTCCTAATTTTAACAACATGGAATAATAAACCAAACCTCATGTGTGGATACACCTCAGCAAAATGGGGTTTGCCGAGAGAAAGAACAAACACCTCCTAGAAGTAACATGATCCCTCATGCTAGCTACAAATGTACCTAACCAATTTTGGGGAGAAGCTTTCCTCTCCACAACCTACCTTATGAATAGAATTTCTTCCCAAATCCTTAAGTTTCATAGGCCTTACTCCATTTTCCAAACATTATACCTAACCAATTCTATCATTAGATCAACTCCTTTGAAAATATTTAGATGCATAGCCTTTGCCCATAACCTTGATCCCCAAGTAGTAAGCTTGACCCAAAATCCATTAAATGCAACTCCTCAGCTACTCTCCTCACCAAAAGGTATACAAATATTATTCACCTCTAAACAAAAAATTCTACCACACCATGGATGTAACATTTTTTTTAGAATGAACCATTTTATCTCAAAGCTAGCATTCAGGGGGAGAACACCTATCCAATTGAAGTGGTAGAATCCCGACTTTTGGAACTTGAGCTAACTGAACCCAAACTCACTGCAAATGCATCAAAACCTACATCTGAACCAAATGAAAATGCAACAGAAACTGCAAAGATATCTATAGGAGACCCTACGACAAACTTACACATGGACCAGAAGAAACTACGTTAGAAAATGCAGAGGAAATTGCAGCAGAAACTGCAAAGTGTACTATAGGAAGAGAAAGAAGGGAATATAGTCTTACATAGCTCCAAGGAAGAACCAAGAAACTTCCAAGACTCTAGAAAATGGTGTTTCTTTATGTAATTTTGTGCCTAACTTTGTGAATGTTGATTATATTAATATTCCTATTGCTTTGAGAAAATATGTAAGATCTTGTACTAAACATCCCATTGAAAGATTTGTATCTTATAGGAAATTTTCACAAAGTTACAAGACTTTTGTAACAGCTCTTAATAATACACATATTCCAAGCAACATTCATGAGGCACTCCAAAATTATGAATGGGCAGCAACCATAATTGAAGAGGTTCAAGCCTTTGTTAAGAATGACACTTGGGAGATTACAAGCATACCTGCAGGGAACAAGTTGGTAGGATGCAAATGGATATTTTCCATGAAATATAATGTAGATGGGAGTATAAATTGTCACAAATCTCGACTTTTAGCAAATGGATTTACTCAATCATATGAAGTAGACTATGAAGAGACTTTTGCATCAGTGGTCAAACTAAATTTAGTCAGAGTTATACTCTCTTTGGCTGAAAATTTAGATTGGTCACTCCATCAACTAGACATCAAGAATGCCTTCCTAAATGATTAACTAGAAGAGAAAGTTTATATGTAGACTCCTCTAAGACTTGAATCATCCAGCACCACAAATATGGTGTGCAGGCTTTGAAAATCCCTTTATAGCCTCAAGCAGTCTCCAAGAGCTTGGTTTGATAGATTGATGTTGAATGTTAAATTATTGTTATTTGAGTGTGAATAATTAGCACTCAATGACTTCATTCATTTTTATTCGTTAATAATCTCCAGCTTTTGTGTATATTTTGTATAGTTTACATACCGTTATATATTGCATTATTATGTACATATTATTGAGTTTGATAGTTTTTATAGGAAATAGTGCATGGTTGAAGTATGGATCTGTTTGAGCCAAGAAGGATGCTTCAAGATGGAGAATTTTGGAAATAAATATTGTCATTCGCGCTTAGTGGGAGTTGCAGCGCGCTAGGAAAATTGGTTGGAAGAAGCAACCATTTTGGGGAAATCAACCTCACTTAGCAAGAGCAGGACCACACTTAGCGTGGTATAAAGCAGTTTGTGCATACTTTAAGTGGGATCGCGCTTAGTGCAATTTGAGTGCGCTTAGCGGGTCTGCGATTTTTCAGTTTGAATAAGTATCATTCATTCATTCAGATTTTTAGGGCATGGTTTTTGGGATTTTTTTCTCCCAACTCCATCACCAACATTCTTTGTGGAAATAAGCTCAAAAAGAATAATAGAAGTTGCATCTAGACGATCCGAAGTTGGACTTGTGATAACCGCCTTGACACCTTGAGAATCACCGGTTTAGTTTCGCTCTTCTTCTTTGTATTTTCAAATTGTTCGGGTGTTGTATGTAATTTTATATTGATTATATGTATATTTATTGATCATGGTGTTGTATACAATCTATTTTACAAATCTATATCGATGTTATCCTTGTTTACTCGCTTTATGTTTGGATTTGAGTTGCTATAGACATATACTATTTAGATCCGAATCTAGGATGAATATTTGTTAGGTTCTAAATTCTAGAGATAGATTTAGGTATAATATTCACAGTATGTATTAGTTCTTAATGCTCTATGTTGTTTAGTTGCATGAGACATCATCGATGAGACAATACAGTTGTTCTCTCAACTTTGCGTTAGACATAACCTCTATTGTGAGTGATACATGATGATATTGATGAGTGATTTAAGTTATGTACAACTGATCGGTAGAATTAAGTATTTGATAGGGTAGATGAAATTCAATGTCTGACGAGTTCTCTCCTCTCTAAAGAATGTATTTTTTACTTGTTCATATATTTTTCTTTCCGTATTTTACTTTTTTAAAACCATTCAAACTAAGCTTAGAAACATAGAGACCGTTGAACGACATTCCTTCCCTTGCACCGATCCTATGGAGATGATAAAAACTCGTAGGGAAGTCTTCTAAATCTTTTGCTTCTTGCCACAATACTGAAGTTCGAATAAAATGGCGTTGTTGCTAGGGATTGGTGTTTAGATATTGAATTTCATTGCAATAGTTTCTATATTTCTAAGCTTTGTGCATAATTGTCTATATTGTATAAATGCTTGTATAGATACTTGTTTTGCTTTTGTTTTTCATCCTTGTATATAATTGTTTTCCACACTTGTTTATACTTATGTTCCATACTTGTTTTCCATACAAACCATATTGTTTGTGTGAGTGTTTGTACATATGCGTTTTTCATTATGTTTGTTCAAGTGTTGTATTTTTTTTGTAAAGTTTGTTCAAGTGTTTGGTTATGACACTTTCTGTCGGTTTGCGCTTTGAAGAAAAGCATCAGGATTTCTGTGAGGAAGCTACTATCCAAACACAATAAAGGCGTTGAGCTAACGACGTGAAACAAGCGCTTGTTGGGAGGCAAACCAATAATTTTTGAGTTTATATAGTTTTATATTTAGTAGTATAGTTAGTATAGAGTGAAAATAGATAGATTACATGAGAGAAAACAACCAATTTTAAAAAACTAAGTTTGCCTGCTCGTGCTTAGCGCGCCCGACTTTGCAATGAAAAATCTCCCATTCTCCTATCCACTTTCATTCATTTTGTTAGTGTATGCTTAGTAGTTTTCATTTGATTTTGTTAGTTTTTAGAAATTTTCGTGTTTGTTCTTAAGCTTGTTTTTTAATTAGCTTGAGGATGCTTTTATGATTGTTCAAGTTTGATTGTTTCAACAAGAAAATTTATGGTAGTGTGAAAAAATTTAAAGAGAGTTGCATTGCTAAGGTTTGTGTTTATTGTTTTTCTAGAACATAACATGTTTATGAACCTTAGGTTTTGTACAACTTACATGTCATTCATTCTCTAGCAATTTTTGTTCAGTTTTGAATCACTTTAGTTCACAACCAATATGAGGAACCTTTTCATTGTTTACTAAATTGCATGGAGATCAACTTTCTTGTTTAACTCGTTTGAATTATGTTTAATCTTGTATTTGTGTTGGTTTGTATGATAGCAATAAAATGGTCAAGGAGTTCTGTTTGATTTTGAGTACAACCACTCGACCAAATAGTCAATCTACCTTGTGAGTGAGTGAAAATTTGCTTATCCCCTTTGAGCTTTTGTTAGAATCCATGTTAGTGTTGAGCTCCTTTTTGTATGGATTCTAATATTTTTCTTGAACCATAACTATGATTTGTGGTTGGATTTTTTTCCCTTGCCTAATAAGTTTTGAGCATTTACACTACATGATTGGTTGTATTCAAGCTGGGGAGAAGACAGGTTGGTTGCTAAGAGGTTGAGAAAAAGAAAAAGAAAGAAAAAAAGTGAAAAAGAAAAGGAAAGGAAAAAGGAAAAAGACTTGAAAAAGAAAAAATAGAATAACGTTGTGCTAATAAGTTGTGTGGATTAGTGTAACAATTTGGAAAAGAGAAAAAGATGAAGGAAATTTATGAATGCTTGAGAAAATGAGAAGTAATCATTCTCATGGGATTAGGCAAGTTTGTGTTTTATTTACCTTGAGAAAAACAATTATTTGTTACCCAAGTCATATTACAACCCTTTAAAACCCTTGTGTTTTTTGCTTTTATACCTTTAATATGAGTTTTTTTAGATGAATGCATAATTTGAATTGATGTTAAAAAGATTGTTGTGTGTGATTTGTCCCTCATATTTGTTTTCTTAATCTCTTGATGAAGTTGTGTGTTAGGTGTGATTCAGTCTTGAACACGTATTGCTTTTGAATGTTTGACATGTGTTTTCTACTTAGAATTTGTTTCATAGTCATTGTGTCATTGTAGTTTAGTGGTAAGCACTGTTTTGCGTGTACTTTTGATTGGTATACCATACATTTGTTTCTTTTTGTAAAGCTTGTTGAACATGATTTCTTGACGATTACATTTGTTTCCTTAGGTTGATTAATTCTTATTTGAGGACAAACAAGTTTAAGTTGGGGAGATTTTGTTGAGTGCTAAATTGTTGTTATTTGAGTGTGAATAATTAACACCGAATGAGTTTATTCATTTGTTTTCCGTTAATAATCCCCAGTTTTTGTGTATATTTTCTATAGTTTACACACCGTTGTTTATATTGCATTATTGTGTACATATCATTGAGTTTGATAGTTTTTCATCTGTCTTATATGTAATAATGCATGGTTGAAGTATGGATCTATTTGAGCCAAGAAAGATGCTTTAAGATGCAGAATTTTGGAAATAAATACTATCATTTGTGCTTAGCGAGAATTGCAGCGCACTAGGAGAATTGGTTGGCAGAAGCAACCATTTTTGGGAAATTGACTACGCTTAATGAGAGCACGACTGCTCTTAGCACGATATAAGGCAGTTTGTGCGTATTTTAAGTGGGATTGCGCTTAGCGGGCCTGCATTTTCCAGTTTGTATAAGTATCATTCATTCAGATTTTTAGGGCATGGTTTTGAGTATTTTTTGCTCCCAACTCCATCACCAAGATTCTTTGTGGAAATAAACTCAGAAACAACAATAGAAGTTGCATCTTGACGATCCGAAGCTAGATTTGTGATAATCGTCTTGACGCCTCGAGAACCACTGGTTTAGTTTCACTTTTCTCTTTGTATTTTCTATTTGTTAGGGTGTTGTATGTAAGTTTATCTTGATTATATGTATATTTATTGATCATGGCATTGTATATGATCTATTTTACAAATCTATATCGATGTTATCCTTATTTACTCACTTTATGTTTGGATTTGAGTTGCTATAGACATATACTCTTCAGATCCGGATCTAGGATGAATATTTGTTAGATTCTAAATTCTAGAGATAGATTTAGGTCTAATATTCACACTAGGGATCGGTTCTTAATGCTCTGTATTGTTGAGTTGCGTGAAACTTCACCGATGAGACAATACGATTGTTCTCTTAACTTTGTGTTAGACATAACCTCCATTGTGAGCGATACGTGATAATATTGATGAGTGATTTAGGTTATGTACAGCTGATCGGTAAATTTAAGCATTTGATAAGGTAGATGAAATTCAATTCCTGACGAGTTCTCTCCTCTCTAAATAATGTATTCTTTACTTGTTCATATGTTTTTATTTCCATATTTTACTCTTTTAAAACCATTCAAACCAAATTTAGAAACATAGACACTGTTGAACGACATTCTTTCCCTCGCACAAATTCCTGTGAAGACGATAAACACCCGAAGGAAATTTCTCCAAATCTTTTACTTCTTGCCTCTATATTGTGGTTCAAACAATTAACTCAAGTTGTCAAGAAAGACAAGTTCAACCAATGCCAATCAGACCACACTATGTTTGTTAAACCTTCCATGGAAGGAAAGGTAGCTTTGTTCATTGTTTATGTTGTTGATATCGTTATTACAAGAAATGATTATGATCAAATTGATCATTTAAACGAACTATTTACTAAGGAATTTGAAGTCAAGGACTTGGGACAACTTATGTATATTTTAGGGATGGAAGTTGCTCGAATAATGAGTGGTATTTATGTATCACAGAGGAAATACACCCATGACTTACTTCAAAAAACTATAATACTTAGGTGCAAGGCAGTTAATACATACGTATAACCAATAAAAGAAAGAGAAGATGAAAGTCCATCAGCTGACAGAGATAGATATCAAAGTCTAGTTGAGAAACTAATCTACCTAACTCACACTAGACCCGACACTGAGTTTCCTGTAAGCTTGATTAGTCGCTACATGTCAAATCCAACTGAGTCTAGCATGAAATATTGAATAAAAACCTCCAATACCTTAAAGGTACACCAGACAAAGGCCTCCACTTCAAGAAGAATTCAAACAGAGGCATTGAAGTCTATACATATTCAAATTGGGTAGGATGCTCCGTGGACAGAAAATTGACTACATGCTATTGTTCATTTGTGTGGGAAAACCTAGTAATTTGGAGAAGAAAGAAACAATTTATAGTGACGAGGAGTAGTGCAGAAGCATAATTTAGAGTTATGGCCACATGTATATTTGTAAGGGAATGCGACTTAAGAGAATGCTAGATGAAATCAAAATTCATGTGGACCATACCGTGAGGTTACTATGTGATAAAAAAGTTGCTATAAGCATTGCAAATAACCCAGACCAACGTGATAGAACTAAGCATGTGGAAATTGACAAACACTTCATTAAAAAAACATTGATCATGAAATTATAAGTATCGATCATGTCCCATCATACAAACAAACTACAAATATCTTAATCAAGACTCTTCCAAAGAATACTTATGAAAATATCAAATTCAATCTTAGTATGATAAACATCTACCACCCAGATTAAGGGAAAGTGTTGAAGATTAGCACATATCAAATCATAATCATTTGATTATGATTTGTCCAACTGTTAACAATGATGTAAATAAATTTATTATCTATTATTGTTATTTTCTTATTTAGGTAACAATATTTATAGTCTATTATTTCTCAGTTTATCAGCCAATTAGTGTACATCTTTCTTCTAATGTATTCTATTTATACCTCACTTGTAATAGTTCCAATTACAATGAAATATACAACATATTTCTGCATTAATTTATTTTAAAATCTCTAAATATAAATATCAACCAATCATATTCAAACAATGGATCAACATTATGCAAATAAAAATGAGTATTACATGGTTCATCTTCACAAACAGAACTATTTGAACTACTGAGAGTGATAAAGATAACAGAGACTTTAACTTCACAATTTTGTCTCATAAAAATAAGTAGATGAGACGGCCAGGCCTTCGACATCAAATGTCCGAACCAGTCTTTGCCTCTTGTCAGGTGTCTCTAACCAACAGAACTCCAAATGGAAAGCTTTTGATTGTTCTACACTTTTTGAAACATCGCAAGGACTTCCCATGTACATGCCACCAGGTAATACTATCATCTGATAGCCTCCATCAAATGTGACTAAATTGTCTGATACTATCCCAGTCCAGGGAACATTGGTAGTCACATTTGCAGGGTGAGACGTAGAAGTAACATCCTAGTATTCAATAGTAGCATAAACAACAACAAACTTTGAGAAAGTGCTAAAAGAATTCTACAGAGCTGCAATTTCGGTGTACCTACGCAGCAGCAAGAGTTATCAGAATGTAAAGTACCTGAATGAGTTGGCCATTGTCATCCATTTCATGTATCACAACTGTATCAGCTTCGGATATTGTAGATCCATAGACACCACTTCGTTTAGTTATGGAATGACCTTTCCATTTACCGAGAAATGGTGTAATCCTATTCGTCGTGTCCTGACATGAATTCAAAATGAATGATAAAGGAAAATCTGCAGAAGATATAAACACACACAAAATCTGCATGTATCTTAGCTTGCTCACCCCAGCACTGTCAAGTTGAGGATGAGACCCCTCACTTCTTTCCTCTAGGAAGATGATAAGCATATCAACCGTTCCTTTTGGCTCCAAAATGTGAAAGGCTCTTGCTCGCATATCTCTCTGTAGAGAGTACAGGCAATTCTCACATACAATAGATGGTCGGCGAGAGGGAATTTTGAGATTTCTGCAACATAAGGAATTGTAAAGACAGTTCTTATTATGCTTCACATATGTGGAAATCAATCAAACAGTGCTAATTGATCTCTTCTCAGGAACAAACAAAGCACTAACCTAGGTGATTCTTCACCGGTGTCGTCTTCTCCGAGAACTCCTATTCGTAATACAGTTTCCAACATACCAACTGTTTGGTACCTCAATGCAAATGCTTTCTCAGATGGAAAAAAGCCTATCTGCAAACTAATTGTCATGGATATTTTAAAGAAGCTTTGGAATCACAAAGAAAGAACCAAAAAGAAAAAAAAAATATTATGGATTACACTACAACTTTCCAGCATTAGAATAAAGTCTCACTTGCTGATACTTGTCCACAGTAAACATATTGGTTTCTTTAATTTTGTACTCTGCCCAGTCCACATCATCGTTGTCTCCAGAAACTGAAGTGTTTGATGAAGGTTGTTTAATATACAACCTGCAGGGAACAAAGTCTTTACAGTTTACAACTTTGTTTTCTATATGAAAACCACAAAAGTAAGATAAGATGCCAAGAATTGGATTTGAATCACTTCAATAGCATGTCATTTTATCTTTTAAACAATTTGGTGATATTGAGAAGAAAAAAATAGCCTGAGATTCCCAACATTTAATCTTTTTTTTAATTAACTCAAAACTAAAATAAGATATTGATGACCATGATTCTAAACTATGCTCTGTTGTCAGAATTACGGCAATGAACCCTCTACTTGGGATACTCCATGCATCCGAATCTATTGGATCAAGATAAGATAGTTCACAAGCAATGTAGATTTTATTGTCTGATATTGAACTAACCGCTACGAATGTGCTGACTACATCAATGTGAAGTCCCACAGTGCAGGGAATCCATATCTCACAATTACAATTGTAATCTTTTAAGTCTCTACTAACTAAATTGTGACCACATCAACCCTATTTATATGTAATTTTATGCAATATTAACCAATGTGTTTTAGTACACAAAAAAGTTTCACATTGCTGAGGCTAAGGTTTTGAAAAACGGTCCATTATCGCAACACTAACCAAAATCGCGAAAACCATTCAGTATCGCATCACCTATACTACTGACCAAAATAGCCGAAGATCGTGGCCATTATTTAAAACCTTCTTAACCGTGTTGTCCACAATTTTGAGTAAACATACATGAATCACAAAAAAGATAATGAATGATTGCATGTTATTATTACTTACGATTGAATGAGACTCATGAGTTCATCTTCTCCATAAGAACTAACAGAAAGCTTAGTACTCACTTGTTGCAACAGCTTCCCGCGAGCATCAAATTGCTACAAAAACAAAAACGCAGATAAAAATAACAAATTGAAATTATAAAACCCTAATTCACCAAATAAACAAACAAAAATTGAAATGTTGAAGTTATTATTTACGTAGAAAGAACCGTTCCATTTTCCGATATTGAGGTTGAAGAATCTGCGTAGGTTATCAATGCTCATAGCGGTTTCTTCAAGTGATGTTGGAGAGGAAGGGGATGACGAAGAGGAAACGGAAGATTTGATTGTGGAGAAGGATGATGATGAAGAATGAATGGAATTAGGGTATAATGAGTTGAATGAAAAGAATTTGTTGGTGGTGTTGAAGTTAGAGAGTTTTGGAAATGAGGAAGGAAGTGAAACAGAGCAATGGAGTGAAGAAGCCATTGTTGTCACAGCACAATGAGCACAACAGTTGTAACAGTTCTACCTTATCTACTCAAAACTACTAAGTTTGCAAGATGAAAAATATTAATTGTGTTTAATCTACAATCACCATTCAAAATTTAATTGCGTGATTTTACATATTTGTTCTTCCAATTTTTATTTATGCTATAATTTGGATAAATGAGTAATTAACAAATATTTCAATTAAAACATTCACATCCCTCTTTGTATTATATTTGTCACACTTTAACTAATCTCCATACCAATTTTAAATTCACATTTTTCTCTTTCTACACTTTTCATTTTTCACATTTCTCTCTCGGTTTCCCCACAAACCCTAGATCAGCCGCCGCCCCATTTTTCCACTCACCGTCATAACCACCACTGCCATAAGTGATGGTGTTGATGTACTTTCTGTGTCCTTAGGTGGAAATTTTCCACATGAATTTTTTACAAATGTTATTTTCATAGGTTCCTTCCATGCAATTGCTAACAACATCATTGTTGTGCCTTCCGGAAGAAATTCACAATCCACATAGACTTCACAAGTTATGTTATTTTTGGTAAAAAAAATATACAAGGGAGTTAGTTTTTCAGAGTTGAACTTACCACCTAACAAATTGTATCCATTGATAAGTGGTACAGATTCCAAATTTGATAGAGTGTTTTCCATTGATGCGTAAGAATTCCTTCTTTTTCTTTTTTTCCTTTCAGTTAACTGTTTCAAATAACTTTCTTATAGTGAATATGATATGTTCTGATCTATTTAACCTGTGTACGTACGTAGCTCTATTTACAAAGAAGAAACTCTTGATCTAGAAAATATTAAAGGAAAAATATTGGTATGTCTTCGAAGTGAGACTGCTAGAGTTGACAAGGGAGTGCAAGCTTCTCGTATAGGTGTTATTGGAATGGTATTGGTTAATAATGAGGAGTATGTGAATGGAGTTATAGCAGATTTTCATGTGCTTCCTACTACACATGTTGGTTTTGCATATAGCAGTGCCATTTATAACTACATCAATCACACAAAGTAATTGTTCTTCTTATCATGCCTTTGATATTAAACTTTTGATTATTCACAAAGATAACATTTTACATTTCATGCATACATTTTATAGGTCTCCTTCTCAAATAAAATCTCTCCTCTCAGAGCATACAGTTGCCTTCCCTACTTCTCGGCTACCCTCTCGCGTTCCAGTCATCAGTTGTTTTCTCTCATCATCTTCTGTCCTCATTCTCAGTGTTTGTAAGTCGCTCGACTTCTTTATTTCGTTTTATCTTTGATTTTTGATTCATTACGGCATCCTTTTGTTTAGGTTAATTGCGAAATTTGTTATGAGACGATGACTACACGTAGTGCACCATTTAGTAGCAAATGTTTGATTTTGATTCCATAAGGATTATTTCTACTTCCTTTTAATATTCAAATGAATTGTCATCTGCCAAATTATGAATGAGACACACACAACACAAGTCTTCATTCCTCGGTCGCCAAATTTTACACACAAACCAAATACGATATAATGTCTGAATTATGTTTTCATAGACTTGTCAATTCTTATCAAAGGAAGTACATATATAGGATAACCAGATAAAGTATCAAACTCGCAACAAGTGTAAATATCAATGCGGTACCAACAAAAAGAATTGGGCGAAAAATTCTACTCGCTACCTTTTAACACTTAACAAGGAACATAATTGGTGTTATTCGTTAATGTATACTACAAAAGAGAATCTAGCCGCATGTAAACCAAAATTAAAACCACAAAAGAGAACTCAGACCAAAGCCAAAATATGCAGTATTTCATAATATAGAAACAATCATGACAACACTAGCTGCATATGATTTTGTAAAGATAAAAAAACCTTTAAACAGAACAACTGCACGAATACAGCTACAACTAATTCTTTTTAGTGAAACAATAATAATGACTCTGGACAACTTTGATAAGATAATGAGTGATCATGGGTATGCGATGAACGCTCAATGCCTTAACTGTTAGATCAACAGATTCTAGAAGGAAAAAAAATATAGTCGGACTTTAACATTTCTCAAATTTGGACGTGTAAATACCAATGTGCAGGTACCACTTTGAAGTTACAAGGAATTATTTTCTGGCTTTTGAAGATTGATGCATTATGCAGCTGACATTTTTTTACTATCTGATTCTTCATAACATTGTAGTTCCAAATTGTTCTTTCCATAATAATTCCCTATGTTATTTGTCTTTTGATGTCATAGGCTAATGGGATCATCAAGTTCAATTCGGTGACCGTGTTGCACTTCTAGGATCACTCAAATAATTCAGTTCCTAGAAGACTAATGTTCCACTCAATTGGACACCAAATGGATGGGTATGTGACTTTCATTGTTTACCTTTTGTTTCATTGTTTCCGCACCTGCATTATTTTGTTTAAAGGAGGAGCTTGTAGTTTCATTATTTAATCATGCTTAGTAACAATGAATTATTCGTAATTGTGTTGTCTTTTCCTATAAATGAACTATCGTTGTTTTACATGCACGTCTTGATAATGAGATGCTACGATTTTTCACCTGCTATGATATCGTCGTTTTACTGCTACAAACAGTTGACATAAGAGGATTCTGCCTTTGGTGCCATTACCGAGTACATATGGTTGAGTACCTAGAACATGTGACCATGGTTGTTGTGATCACCATAGAACATGTGATCCCACTAACCTATTGGACATGTGAGTTCATACACAAGAGTGGGTGAATTTTGAAGGTTTGAAAGTCATTGATTACAATTAAAATCTTTTTGAAAATCAGAGTTTGAAAATACTTTCTCAAAAACCTTTAAATAAGCAACAGAAATATAAAATAAAGAAATTAAGTGGAAAGTAAAAGTGTTAAGGGAAGAGAGATGACACTAGAAATTTATAGAAGTTCAGTCTTTAAAAAGTGACATACTCCTCTCCCCAAGAATTATTCTTGAAATTATCCAATAATGCTTGGGAGATTTTATAAGGTTAAACTCATGAATCCCCTTATACGAGAAAGGTAAAGTTCCAGACCGACTTCCAACCAAACAGTAAATTGAGGAATGAAATGGCTAGTCTTCACTCCAAACAGCAAGCGGGCTTGAAGTAGTTAGTCTTCTCGTCGAACAGAGATTTTAAACAGGATGATCTCGAACCAAGGTGGAGTTTTAAATTGGCTATATGTTGACATCTTGCTCGTTTCTTTCTTGAGGCTGGCACAATGGGTATCTCTGATGGCTGTATCTTTTAGGAGGGTTGTGACTCCTACTTCTACCCCAAAAGTCGTGAGAGGGAGAGTGGCGGACCCGATATGTATGACATTCGGGAAATTAAGGGTTTCCCCAATATTGAGATATGGTGTCACCAAGAACCACTTGTGGTGTGGCTCTACAATTACTGTGAGGTGTCGCTTCTTGTGGTGAATGACCTCCGGGTTGAGAAAATTGTCAATTCACTTAGACTTGGAGGAGTATTTCATCTAGGAGGTATGTGTTTTATTTTTGCACTAAAGTATAGGTGTTGGTGATAAATATGTTAGCTCTTTGCATGCATATATTGGCCTGGAGCTGTTGGAGGCTTTGGAGTATTTCTTGTTCTAGAATATGCACTTGAAGTTTGGACGTTTGAGGGGGGATTGGAGCCTAAGGAGAGGAAACAGTTGGAGAAGTCACCAAGACTGGGTTTGTTTCCCCTATTGAAAGAGGTGGAACTTCTCTTACGAAAGTGAGACCAGGTATTGTCTCCTCGACGACGATGCTTGAATTATGATGAATGGTTGTCTAAGATGACTTTGAAGCTACCATTGTCGGTGCATGAGTTAACGAATATTAGATCGGAGCGATAAAACATTTGCAATGGCGTAATAAGCAGGACTTAGTGAATTTTCATGGAAATTCACAAGAATTAGAACTTGATTCCTAAAGACGACGCCATTGCTTCGTTGCGGAATGAGATATCGATGGTACATTATTGGGAAACTTCTCTGATGTTGTGGTACAAGCCTCTTGTGCAGTGGTGGACTTGCAAGGTTATCACTTATACGCCTAAATGAGGTCAGAGAGGTGTAAATTGAAAACTTGATAGTGAATGAATACCTATTATGGTGTGTGATGAATTTATATATGGTTAGCACTTAAAACTCTCTCACTTGATCATACGTAGGTTGCTGAATGTCGTATGATCGAATCTGATGGTGTCTGATGAACCAAGTGCTCGAATAAGTTGCGAGACCTTGCTGTTTGTTGCCCTTCATCAAAAATCTTTTGAGTTGTGACTCTGAAGTTGGGTCAGTCTCATTGGATCTTTAATCGGCTCAAAATAAAAATTATTATTAAAAACATTATAAAAATTTGTCTGAGTCTATTATTGATATTAAGTTAAACTAAAAGTGACAATCCGATATATCGACATGGCCTAAGTCGGGCTATCAAAAAATATGATGGGGGATTAGTAAGGAGTGAGTAGAAAACCTTGACTCAACTTGTAAAAAACGGGCCGGTACTTATGGATCCTAATACCTTGAAAGACTAAATGGTATAAAATCATATAACTCTATTTAAACTTATTTGTGTCAAGTCTGTCAAATCTTAAAAGAAAACAATTAGAACAAAGAAAGATAAAGCTTCAACCAAACAATAAACTGAGGAATAAAATGGCTAATCTTCACTTAAAATTGTAAAAATGCTCGAAGTAGTTAGTCTTCTTGCCAAATAGAGATTTTGAACAGGATGATCTCGAACCAATATGGAGTTTTGAATTGGCTATCTGTTGACATCTTGCTCGTTTCCTCCTTGAGGTTGGCATAATAGGTATCCCTGGCGGCTATGTCTTTTGGGAGGGTTGTGACTCCTACTTCTACCTACAAAGTCGTGGAGAGGGGAGGGGTAGATTCGATATGGACGACATTCGGGAAATTTCAGGTTTCCCCAGTATTGATATATGGTATCAGCAAGAACCATTTGTGGTGTGGCTCTATGATTATTGTGAGGTGTCGCTTATCATGGTGAATGACCTCAAGGTAGAGAAAATTGTCGATTCTCTTATACTTGGAAGAGTATTTCATCTAGGAGGTATGTGTTTTATTTTTGCACCAAAGTATGGATGTTAGTGATAAATTTGTTAGCTCTTTGCATGCCTATATTGGCTTGGACCTATTGAAGGTTGTGGAGTATTTATTTTTAAAGAATATGCACTTGAAGTTTGGATGTTTGGGGAGGGATTAAAACCTAATGAGAGGAGACAGTTGGAGAAGTCATGAAGACTGGGTTGGTTTCCCCTATCTAAAGAGTTGGAACTTATCTTACGGAAGTGAGATAAAGTATTGTCTCCTCAACAACGATGCTTGCATTAGGATGAATGGTTACCTAAGATGACTTAGAAGCCATTATCATCGGTTCATGAGTTAACGGATATTATATTGGAGCAATAAAACATTTACAGCGGTGTAATAGACATGACTTTAGAGAGGTGTATGATAACACGAAATCGTATATATATTTTGATGCATAATTTAACTAAAGTTTAACTGTTTTCGATCCGATTTCGGGTTATTTCCGTGTTATTTGTCTGATGTTTTGCAGGTATTTAATGATCACGTCTAAACAAGGCAAGATGAAGAAAAGAAGCAATCTCAGATGAAATATGGACGAAAAAAGGATGAAAACATCATGAAAAGCGCAGAATGCTGATTTTGCTGTTGTGACGACCGTCACAGCTCCATGACGACCGTCACACGGGTGACGACCGTCACACCTTGTGACGACCGTCATGCAGGCAAAAATGCCCCACTTCAAATGCACGTAAAAGAAGCAGTTCCAAGTCCCAAATAGTGGACCACTACTCCCTGATTATTCTGCCTCAAAGTCCACCCTCTTCAAGTTATAACCGTTAGAATTCCATTTCTATAAAAGGGGAAGAAGGGGACCTCAGAAAGGGAGCCGCATTCATACAACGAAGTGCTGCCCAATTTATTTCCAGAGCAAACCTTTCCAGTTTTAAGATTCTTATTTGTTTCTCTTTTCTTTTTCTGCATTTCCTTTTATTCCTTCTGTAATTTCTATTTCCGTTGTACGATCAAATTGGCACAAAGACTAGAATCCTGCCAACATCTGTGGAGGATCTGCCCAAAGGCCAATTGGAATATTTACAGGTTTCTCATTTCAATCGTAATTCCAGTTTTTATTATGATGCATGCTATTATTTATTGTTTTTATTTATGTTTTACCTTTCCCAAATCCATGTCTAGCTGAATTTAAGTAATCGATATGTAGTAATAATTCGAAAGGGATTTGATAATAACTGGTTGAAAATTGTCTTTTCAAAAGTAATTTATGGTCTGAGTGTTTAAAATTAATTTACTGAATAAACTTCGTCGTGAAAGCGAGAACTTATTTAAAAGTAGTTTTGCCACGAAAGTGGGAAATTAATTAAGATACGAACCAACAAGCGAAAGCTGCGGCAAGATCAGATAGTAAACACTAGTCATTCATTTTAATAACAGCGAAAGCACTTTAAAATGAATTAGAACTTAGAGATTTCCAAAAATTAATTTTAACCCCGAATGGGATACGAAAGTGTACGTTTGGCCCTTAGAATTATGATTACCGTCAATAACCATCGTGAGGCGAGAGTCTTCAAATCACCATTTTCTGCTTAAATAAACTCTGAAAACTATTTCATGCACCGGTAATTTGTCAAATCCCCGAAGAACACAATTACTGCATATCGATTCGATTAATTATAATCTAAGTAACATTCTTAGTTCCCTTTTAGTGACAATCTTATTCCCTTAAACATATTCTGCCTAGCTAAACATAGTAACTCCCGAGAACACTAGTTTGATTACGAGTCCCTGTGGGATCGATATCTATTATTACTACGCGATAGACTGTGCACTTGCAGTTAAGTTGTATTAGACATAGAAAGTCGCGATCAAGTTTTTGGCGCCGTTGCCGGGGACCCGTTTAGTCAATAGTGTAACCTTCTGTTACGCCGTATAGACTAGGTTAATTATTTTCATTTTTCCTTTACTAGTGTTGTCGATTGTATGCCAAGTAATCGCCCACAAGACGATATCTTGAAACCTTCAGTCGCAGAACTAGAACGCTTCTTACATTTAAGAAGCCGAATCATTGAGTACCAACTCAAACATAACATTCCCGATCCTCTCACTCCCATTCCCAAATCCGAAGAAAAATCAAATATGGCTGAAGGACCTCCAAACAAACCGCTGAAGGCATACGCTACGCCCTCTCAGATGGAGCCTAGAAGTAGCATTGCTGCCCCAGCTATTACTCGAAATGATTTTGAGCTGAAACCATCATTGCTGTCAGCTGTACAACAAAACCAATTCTCAGGAAACGCAACTGAGGATCCGAATGAACATCTAACGAAGTTTGTACAATACGTAGACACGGTGAAAGCAAATGGAGTAAATCCAGACGCGATAAGACTTCGTCTTTTCCTATTCTCTCTTAGAGACAGAGCGTGGACATGGTTACAATCTTTACCATCCAACTCCGTTACGACGTGGGAACAATTGAAGAACGTCTTCTTAGCGAGATATTTTCCGCCAAGCAAAACTGCTATGCTTAGAGCTCAAATCAACGGATTTCGACAAAAAGATACTGAATCTCTTTACGAAGCATGAGAACGATTCAAAGATATGATGAGAACATGTCCTCACCACGGTCTAGAAGCCTGGGTGACAATCCATACTTTTTATAATGGGCTTTTATACAATACTAGATTGACAATAGACGCTGCCGCGGGCGGTGCACTTATGGATAAGCCATACGACGAAGCCTATCAATTAATCGAAAACATGTCTCAGAACCACTGCCAATGGGGAGGTGAACGCACTCCGACAGAGAAAACCACAGTGAAAGGTGGGATGTACGAGATCAACAGCCTTGAAAAGTTCAACGCTAAAGTAGATGCTCTAGCACAAAAGATTGACAATCTGACCGTCAACCCCATTGCAACCGTCGCTGCCGTAACTCCAAATTGCAAGTTATGCGGAAGCACCACTCATAATGCACCCGAATGCCCATTGCTAGCCGGAATCCCACCAGACCAAGTAAATTATGCTCAAGGAAATCCTTACGCAAATACCTACAACCCAAGTTGGTGAAATCATCCAAACTTTTCTTACAAAAGCGAAAACGCATTGCAAATGCCTACCGCTCCACCAGGATATCAGAAACCAGCTGCTGCTCAGACTGCACCTAGGAAATCAAACCTCGAGTTGATGATGGAAAAATTCATAGCTACTCAAGCTCAAACAAACAAAGAATTCCTGAATTAAAACATACACACTAGCGAGCAAATTAAACAGTTGACCGAAAAAGTAGACGCTTTAGCCACCCACAACAAAATGTTAGAAACACAGATATCACAAGTGGCTCAACAACAAGCCTCTGTTGCCGCACCTGCTGGCACATTTCCTGGACAACCCGAACAGAATCCAAAAGACCAAGCAAATGCTGTAATACTAAGAAGTGGAAAAGAATTGGACGAACCGATCGATCCGAGGACCGAAAACTCAGCCATGCAACAAAAACCAACTGAACACGTAGGAAAGGAATCCGAGTTAGAGAAGAAGGAAGACAACGAGAAGGAGGATACCGCAAGTGAAAAAACTCAAGCACCTCCAGCGCCATATAAACCACCTATCCCTTATCCGCAAAGATTAATAAACTCCAAAACTTCAGGACAGTTTAAGAAATTTGTAGAGCTCCTTAAACAGCTGAATATTACTATTCCTTTTACAGAAGCGATAACTCAAATGCCGTCATACGCTAAATTTCTCAAAGAAATCCTGTCGAATAAGAGAAAGATCAAGGATAACGAAACAGTTACACTTACTGCAAAGTGTAGCGCTATTATTCAAAACCGCATGCCTCCTAAATTAAAAGACCCAGGTAGTTTCTCCATACCCTGCGTCATTGGAAAGTTCGTGATAGACAAAGCTCTATGCGATTTAGGAGCAAGTATCAGTGTTATGCCTTTATCTATATGCAAAAAGCTGAATATGGGAGACCTCAGACCAACCAAAATGTCCGTACAATTAGCTGATCGATCAGTAAAATACCCCGTCGGAATACTGGAAAACGTTCCAGTACACATAGGACAATTCTACATCCCAACCGACTTCATAATCATGGACATCAAGGAGGACAGTGTTACCCTAATTATCTTAGGAAGACCGTTCCTAGCTACAGCCGGAGCTATTATAGACATGAAGAAAGGAAGGCTAACATTCGAAGTAGGAGAAGAAAAGATAGAGTTCATTCTCACCAAGTTCTTACAAGCACCAGCCATAGACGATACCTGCTATTTAGTAGACGAAATTGACGAATGCATAAGAGAATTTGAAAATGAAGAGACCACATATTCAGAAATAATAAAGATTCAAATACCCGATATTTCTGAAGACGATGATTGCGTAAACCGTATAAAGACGACAGCCTAAGCGAAAGCTTAGCACTGACTCCAAACCATATGCCAGGTCCGAAGAACCCATCTTTAGAACTTAAAACACTACCCAAAAACCTTAGATATGAATTTCTAGACGATGAACTAAAAAGACCAGTGATAGTCAACGCCGACTTAGGACAACCAGAAACCGAAAAGCTATTAGAAGTCCTAAAGAAGTACCCCACCGCGTTAGGCTATAACATAAGCGATCTAAAAGGTATAAGCCCTTCGATCTGTATGCATCGAATTACAATAGAGGAAGACTCCAAAACCTCTAGAGAGCATCAGAGAAGACTGAACCCCATCCTAAGCACTGTAGTCAGAGATGAAGTAAAGAAATTGCTAGATGCAGGAATCATCTATCCAATCTCCGACAGTGAATGGGTTAGCCCAGTTCACGTCGTACCGAAGAAAGGAGGAGTCACAGTAGTTAAAAACGAAAAAGGCGAATCAATAACAAAAAGAGTCGTGACTGGAAGCAGGATGTGCATTAATTATAGAAAGCTTAACAAGGCCACACATAAAGATCACTTCCCGTTACCCTTCATAGACCAAATGTTGGAAAGATTAGCCAAATATTCATATTTCTGCTATCTAGATGGCTATTCAGGATTCTTCCAAATTCCCATTCATCCTGATGACCAAGAAAAGACTACATTCACCTGTCCTTATGGTACTTTTGCTTACCGCCGAATGTCGTTCGGACTCTGTAATGCTCCAGCAACCTTCCAAAGATGCATGATGGCAATCTTTGCAGATTTCATAGATAACATCATGGAAGTATTTATGGACGATTTCTCGGTATGTGGACAAAGTTTCGAAGGATGCCTACAAAACTTAGAAATGGTATTAGAACGTTGTGTAAAAGTGAACCTCGTCCTAAATTGGGAAAAATGCCATTTTATGGTCCGACAAGGAATAGTTCTAGGACATGTCATATCAGATAAAGGAATTGAGGTCGACAAAGCTAAAATAGAGATTATAAAAGATCTCCAGCCTCCAAAATTCGTACGAGAAATACAGAGTTTTCTAGGACATGCCGGTTTCTACCGAAGATTTATAAAAGATTTTTCAAAAATCACAAAACCTTTGACCGACCTGTTGATGAAAGATGTTGAGTTCGTCTTCGACGACGACTGTCTAAAAGCATTCGAAACATTAAAATCAGCCCTTATCACCGCACTGATTATGTAACCACCTGATTGGCGACTACCGGTCGAAATCAGGTGCGATGCGAGTGATTATGCCGTAGGCGCAGTTCTAGGACAAAGGAAGGACAAGAAACTCCATGCCATCTACTATGCCAGTAGAACCTTAGATCCTGCCTAAATGAACTACGCTACCACAGAAAAGGAACTTCTAGCAGTTATATTTGCGCTTGACGAATTCCGTTATTACTTAGTAGGAGCAAAAATTATCATATACACAGACCACGCTGCCATAAGGTACCTAATAAGCAAAAAGGATGCCAAACCAAGACTATTGAGATGGATCCTGTTATTACAAGAGTTTGACTTAGAAATCAAAGATAAGAAAGGAACCGAGAACGTTGTTGCAGATCACTTATCCCGAATAGAAGGCATCAGACACGAACCAGTACCGATAAACGACGATTTTCCGTACGAACGTCTGATAGCCAAATTAGAAAGTGACATACCCAACTCAATCTCGGAAGATCCAGAATTCGAAAAAGCCGTAGAAGCCGTCTATGCCCAAGTCACATTACCTTGGTATGCTGACATCGTTAATTACCTCGCTGCAGGCGTGCTTCCACCGGATCTCACTTATCAGCAAAAGAAGAAATTCTTCCATGATCTGAAACACTATTATTGGGACGAACCTATACTCTTCAAGAGAGGGGCCGACAACATATACCGTCGCTGTGTCCCAGAGGAAGAAATAGAAAATATCATTTCCCAATGCCATTCAGCACCATATGGTGGTCATGCTAGTGCATCCAAGACATGCGCTAAGATTCTCCAAGCCGGCTTATTCTGGCCTAACCTCTGGAAAGACGTTCACATCGATGTGCAAAAATGTGATAGATGCCAACAAACTGGCAACATCTCATGACGCGATGAAATGCCTCAGAAGGGAATCTTAGAGGTAGAAATCTTCGACGTATGGGGAATAGATTTCATGGGACCATTCCCACCTTCTTTTGGTAATAACTACATACTCGTCGCCGTCGATTATGTGTCTAAATGGATAGAAGCCATTGCTGCTCCAACAAACGATGCACGAGTAGTAATCAAACTCTTCAAAAACACAATCTTTCCTAGATTCGGTGTACCCAGACTCGTCATTAGTGACGGCGGATCTCACTTCATATCGCGAATATTTGATAAACTTCTTTCTAAATATGGAGTCCTGAAGGTGAGATAATACTTAGAAGGGGGGTTGAATAAGTATGAAAGATTAAGACTTGAAAAATAATCACACAATTATTTTTATCCTGGTTCGTTTAAACAACTACTCCAGTCCACCCTTCCTAGAGTGATTTACCTTTCTCAACAAGGACTTAATCCACTATTAAATCAAACTGATTACAATAGTAACTCCTAAGAACAACAGTTTTTAGTCTTCTCAAGAGCTACTGATTCCAACTGAATCCTCTTAAGGAAAAGCCTTTACAATCAATGTAAATTAAATACAAGAGTATTAATGCTTCTATAAAGCTTTTATCACAACAGTGATTTTTCTCTTAAGTTTAAGTACAATAAGATTCTAAGAAGAATATGGAATAATGAGAGCTTAGAATAATATGATTTCTTTTCAGCAAATTGTGTAACTGAAGAATGTGGTGAAGTTCTCCTTTTATAGGCAGCTGATCCAAGGATGCTGAGCGTTGAAAAGAGAGTCCCAAAAAGGTCTGAGCCTTTTTTGTCTTCACATCAAGTGACCTTTCCTAGAAGTAGATGGCACAGAAAAATCCTTTTTGTCTGTGTAAGTGTGTCTAGCACAAATGAGGAAAGAGACGTTGAATAACTCCAACGGATATATTCTTGAATATTACTTCTTCAGTTTTCAGCAAGTTCTTCAGAGTCTGAATGGATCAGAGTCTTCTAATGATATTCAGAACTTTGCTGTATCAGAGTCTTCTGCAGCATGTGTGCTTTCAGCGTGTTGATCATCAGAGCATATTTGACACAGAACTTCTGTACTTGGCAGCGTTGGTACTTTCAGAAACTTCTGTAGAATAATGCTTTGAGAAACTCTTCAATCAATATTCTTCTTTGCTTCAGATGCTTCAGCTTCAGATGCTTTTGACAATCTTCAGATGCTTCTGACTCACAATGTTCTGGAGCTTCTTGCTTCAGATCCTTCTGGAGACTACGCTCAGGATCTTCTGTAAGGAGCAATCAGATTCTTCTAAAAGATGCATCTGGCGCTTCAGAGTCAGGATAACTTCTTGTATCCAAAACAGATTTGCTTCTAGAGAGTTAATTTCACTTCAATCTGCAGTAAAACTCTCAAAAAAATTTTAGAGTATATAATTCTTAAATATAAATTTCCTAACAGTTATCATCAAAACAAAGAGTTACTATTAAGAACCAATATGTGTTCTAACAATCTCCCCCTTTTTGATGATGACAAAAAGTATTAGAAATTTTATTTAAATGAACATAAAGAATTATAACTCCCCCTGAGATGATGAATCTCCCCCTGAATTAAATATGAAAAAGGAATAGAAACTTCCCTTTTGTCTTGAGTAATCTTCAGAGTTAGATCTTGTTTGTTCTTATAACAATTTAGGGTCAGAATGTCTTGCATATATAAGATTCAGAGTTTGATAAAAGACAATTGATCTGAGAGACTCAGAGTTTCTTTTATAGAGTGTTCTTATCAAATGTTCTGAAATAGTCAAGTTAAATGTTAGATAGAATAAATATGTCTGAAGATTCATTCTGGTGAAGTTATATTAAACAGTTCAGATCTTTATTTTCTCCCCCTTTTTTGTCATAAGCAAAAAGTAAAAACTTTTAAAAAGACAAATAAAAGGAACAATAAACGAGATAATTCAATGGAGAAAAACTGATTCATTCAAAATAACAGAGCAAGAGTACATAAGTAAACATCAGAAGATATATCAATAAAATTCAGATGCAAACAACAGATGCAAAAATAGTAGAATGAAAAAAAATCTAAGAGTGTTTGGACAAAAGCATCTTCAATAGGTCTGTAATCTCAGATGATGATTGCTCTTGCTTTGACATCCACTTAGTCATGGTCTCATTCTTCTCATCTTGTCTGGACATCCATTCTGTCATATCCTCAGACTTCTTATCCTGCTTAGCCATCCAGGATTTTATTTCAGACTGACCAGCCTCCAGAGCAGCAATCTTGTCTTCAAAGTCTGAATGTTCTGTCTTTATCTCAGATGAAGAAGGTGGAGGTTCTGCAGCCTGAACAGAGTCAATTGCCATTGGTTCTGTAGATCCTGAAGAGGGTTCTACCAGAGTCATAGTCAATGCATTGGCATTAGATTCTGTTGGAGGTGGAGGAGCATCTAAACGAAGCAGAGGTTCAGTTTTGTTGACAGTCTAGAATAGAGTCCTTTCAGCTCTGAGCTTTGCATCATCAGAACAGACGTTCTTCAGATTGGAAGCTACAGTGTTGAATCTATTGATGAATCCTTTCTAGATGATATCAGATTCATTTGCATCCATAGTTTAAGAGCATCTCTTCTGAACAGTACCTAAAGACATCTGTATTTCTTGCAAAAACGTTTGAAATAAATGATCAATATTAAGTCTGGGCGGTGGTTTAAGCAAGGTTTCCAGAGTTATATGTTTAGGTTTGGGAGTTGGTGGTAAGAGTGATTTTTGGATGGAAATCAGAGGAGAGGGATAATATGGAATGAAAGGAATTTCTGGTTTTTGGGGTAAGGATCTGTTTAAGGCATTAAGCAAAAGAGGTTTTGGTCTTGTGCGTGGGCACACATCATCAAAGGGTTCATTAGAGTATGGTATGAAAGCAGATGTTTGTGGTTCAACAGATGCAACTGTGTTATCAGATGCAGGTTGCAGAGCTGAAACAACAGCTTTACCAGAGGTTCCAGATATTGTAGCTAAGGATCCTACATTGTTCATTGATTGAATATATGAAAGGATCACAGATGGAAGAGCCTGTCTGAGTTTTGGTTTCAGAGGGTTCAGAGGTTTAGAAGGTTCAACTCTATCATAAAAATCTTTCAGTTTGAAACCATAAGATAGATTATGATAAAGAGAAGAAACTTGGGCACAAGATATACCAGATGATGATGGACTGGAATTGGGAACAATCATCTCAGATGATGGTGCAGGTGGAGGCATAGGATCTGGAATGGGAGTTTTAGAAGGTATGGTTGATTCAGGTTCAGGTTCATGTACAGGGTATTTGTCAGATGGAGAAATAAGAAAATCTGGGTGGATTTCTGATTCAGATGAGTTGGAGGATGTAGTAGGTGTACAAGAGGTAGAAGATACTTGAAACACTGTTTTTAGAGGAGTGACATCAAGAACTTCTGTCTCAGGGATGTGAGGTTCAGATGTGTTGGTAGGTTCTGAAGGAATGTCAGAATGTTTGGATGGTTGTTTTGATGTTGGTGAATCAGAAGGAATATTTATTGGTTCTGATGAAGCAGGAGCAGAAGTTACTTTTGTGGGATTAGAAGTAACAGGTGCACCAGGTTCAGAAGGTGGATTAGTTGATGGTGGTATGACAGAGTCTTTTGCTGGTTGAACTTCTTTGGTTTGGTTTTCTGGATGTGCAGAAGTTTGTGGTTGTGTTGATGTTTATTTTTCAGATTGTTGTGGTTGTGTTGATGGCTGTGGTTCTGTTGGTTGTGATTCTGATGGTGATGGACGTGGAACAAAGTGTTTGATGTGTATTTTGGGTTGAGATTGTTTTGATACATAAGCAGTAGTTTGTTTTTGAGGTGAAACAGAACTAGGGGCAACAACAGAAGTTGTTTGAGTAACAGGTGGCTTTGGAACAGACTTAATATTTGAATCATTAATAACAATAGTTTTAGAAGGGACAGATGACTTAGTACCTGTTACATTAATCCTCTTGGCAGGTACAGAGGCAGCTTCTCCAGAATCTTTTCTCTTTAAGAGCTTCTTGGGTTTCTCAGCAATCTTAACCTTCTTCTGGACAGGTTCAGATTCTTCTGCAGGCTGAGTCCTTTTCCTCTGAAGTGGTACTTCTTCTTCTTCTCCTGCATCTGGTAGTGGTTGTTTGACAAGCTGAAACACATTAGCTGGAACAGGTATTCCTTCCCTTTTGCATTCCTCTATATACATCAGCACTATATGTCTGGGTTCTTCAGCAAAGAATAGAGGAAAGTTAGCTACAGGAACCCTCTTATTCAAATCAGACATATTTAGCCTCTTTGAAGTAGTAGTGAGTTCATCAACAATTTTTAGTCTCAGAAGACTTTTAGCGTTAAGAGGCTTTCCCATAATAAACTCTAATTCCTCTGT